>JBBBDQ010000171.1:1805000-1965000 GCA_037127315.1 Ascarosepion bandense
GTACCTCCATTACATCACAAAAAATTCAGCATAGTATGAATTAAAAAGGTTCAAAACTTAATAAAACAAACTTTTTCTATCAAAATGTTTATAATATTATTAAGAGGAAAGACAAAAGTAATTTTTATTAATTTTATAAAATTTGTTAATCCCTTTTAACATGTTCAAAACTTTGGCAGAAAATTTTGTTTTGATTTGAGTTAACGTGGCAGAAAATCATACGATTGTATACAATTTATTACGTAATGTTTTATGTAACTCACTTTTTCGGTGACAAACACATTAATTTGGAAATTCTCACAAAAAACAAATAATTGTTGAATTTTAATGAAACTTTCAGTACTCATTCACAAATCAATTAAATCATTTTTTAAATTATTATTTTTTAAAAATATTTATGAAAAAAATTCTGTTTTTTTTTAACTCTACATAAATTCATGAAATTTTAATAAATTTTAATGTTCTGCAATTTACTTTTTTATTAGTTATAGTCTTGAATTGTGTGAACAGTGCACTCTCAATGCATTTTCTTTCAATTGAATTCTTTTCTTTCCTGATCAGAATGGCACTTATTAAGGGACAATTGTGGTCATATATCATTCTTTTTTAATTGATATCGCCCCTTGCAAGGCAGTAAAGCTACTAAAGCACAATCAGGAGGACAGTAGATAGTGATTGACATAGCATTTAAATTTCTGCAGTTGGGTTGAAAATATGGAGCCAGAAGAAAGTTCTACAAGTTAGAAAAGAAACTGTTAATATGGAACTCATGGTTATATCTAGCCAATTCAACTGTAAATTAATGAGATCTTGATGCCAGTCTAGTACAGTGCTTAAATTCAAAAAGTGTAGGTACTGTAGCAAAGAGCTCATCTGAATAATTACCATGAAAGTATTTATAGAAAAAGCACAAAGAGGCAACCTTATGGTAGTGGGAAAGTTACTGAAGCTGAGCTGCCAGATTAGGTCTGATAATATTGCTGATTTTTCTTTGGATCTTATAAGGACCTCAAGCTAAATAACAGATGCACAGGAGCATATTGACAACAGTATTTAAAGCATGGATGAATGGTAGACTTATAGATATGTAAGATAGATTCTGGAGAAAAATTGTATTGCACAACATAGTGAACCAATTTTCTCAACAGCTGGATTCAATATAGTCTTTCCACTTCATCTCAGCCAAGAACCTTAGTCTCAGAAGATACAATAAGTTGCTTTCCTGGAGGTTAGCATCAGCCATGCCGATGGAAGACCAAGAGTGGTCTCTCAGCTGATGAATGGAGAGAAGGTTTCATTTTGGAAGTGTTAAAATTAATAAGCCTTCTTTTGCCCCAATTACTGATGAACTTGATGATGTTATTATCAAGGCAGAAATAAACAGTATCATCATCAGCATAGATACTAAGCTAAGAGCTGATGTCATTGGGAATGTCTTTAATGAATATTCAAAACAGAGTAAGACCACGTATGAAAGCCTGCTGTACACCCACGTTAGTACAAAAAGATTTAGATGAGTGGCCATTCAGGATAACTTTCATTTTATGATTTAATGGGAAAAACTGGATCAGTTCAAAAACGTGTTCAGAGACACCATAACTTTACAGCTTGTAGAGAAGACCTGTATACCAGACCCTGTCAAAGACCTTCAAGATATCTAAAGTAACCGCCCAAACTTCACCATTTTTATCTAGAGCATGATAGACTCTTTCTGCAATTATCATCAGGATATCAGCAGTTGATCTTCAACAGATTTCTTAAAAACAAATAACAGATGATAACTTCAAAGAAGCAGGAGGCAGTGAGGCATTTATTGTACAGTTTAGAGCGAACAGTAGCAAATTCAGGAGCACACTTCTTAATGACTATTACTTGGACACTGTTGTGTTGCTTCATTTTGGTATAATTAGAACATAACACAAACTTGAATTAATGATGTTTATTTTTGGTATAAAACTTTAGGTTTTTACATCAAGTTACCACCTTTAAATTTTGTGTGGATACAGGAGCAGACTAGCTAAATTCTCTTCACTGTGGGATGCTAGTAGTAAACGAGCCTATCCCTTCTGGACTCTAGTGGTCAACTGACTAGCGTCTTCCCCTTTTCAAATCTCCTACACAAAACTACTGTCCTTAACTCCTACTTCTTACTCCTACTCCTACCAAAAGAAACGGTTCCTTATTTTGCCGCCCAATTTTGAATTCTTGGTGTCAGTGTGTCTACCTTTTTCTATTTTTAGAACACTCGCCATTTTATAAACCATAACAATACCATTCGGTTCACATGCTTTGTGAGGATCTACACTAGAGATGATAAAAGAAACCATGAATGGGTTGCATATCACTCAACAGAGAATTAATTCTGAGTGGGAAGTTAGGCAGTGATACTTCAGATGAGTCAAGAGTAGAGTTTGAGTAGAATTTACAGGGAAAGTATTTAGCTTTATCAGCAGAGGATGATAACCTCAATTTGATTGAATAGGGGAGGTATAGAAAACTTGCAATTATTTGATTCCTTATTACAGAGTCTCCAGTAATCACAAGAGCCAAAGTTGTTAGAGGCTATGTGGTGCCTTATTCTCTCAGCAAACATGAACTTCAAGAACTCACATTTTTTTTGAGCAGCAACAAATAAGCACTTGTGATGAGAGTTGTCATGCTAGTATAGGTGAAAAGAGTGGTTTCTGTGTGGTGTAGCAGTCATGCATGCTGGTGTCAAACATAGATAGGATTGAGGTTTCACCTGGTATTTCCAATAAGGGATTAAAAATGTTCATTTGCCTTTGACCTGTGTGGGGCAATTTTGAAGTTAAAGATATCAGTCCAAGGGCCATCATGAAGAAAATCATAGTGTGAGTCCTAATCAGCATAACGATAGCTGAAAGAGGTCTTAGGAAAAGATTGTTCCTGCTTTTTATATATATATAAATATACTCAGTTATGATGTGAGATTAAAGACAGGATGGTTAAATAAAATAAAGATGAGAGGAAAAACTCTATTTAAATTGCCTACGCGTTTCGTCCTGTGATGGACTTTATCAAGACAAAAAGAGGAAATGAGTTTTATTCTAAATTACACATCTATAAACAGTGTTGGCAACTATAAAAACGCACACAAATCATTTAAAAAAATTAACAAAATATTTTAGTTTTAGAATTCATATATATATATATATATATATATGTTAGATTTATTCTTATTTGTTTGCTCTACTATTGTATTGAGCGCTTTAGTGTTAGGGTCCTCGTCTCTGGGGTTTTTTTTCTATGAGTATTTTGATGTATGTTCAAGTACTTCATTGATTTCTTTTTTTATTTTCCCTTTTTTCCTCTCCGTGTTTATTCTCAGTGGGTTTTTCAAGATGGACTGAAATATATTATTACAATTATTATTAGTATCATCATTATTATTGTTGTTATTATTATTGTTATATATATATATATATATATATATATGATAAAATTAAAACTTTTTTTACTGATGTGTTTCATCTGTTTGGCTTAAAATGAAATATAAGGAGTTTATTTGGCAACAATTATTTTTTAATGAACATAGAAACTTTGTTACACTCGCAAAATTTTTATATTTTACAATACTAATAAATCTTTATCAGGTGAACTGAAAATCAAGATAAAATATAGTGAATGATTTAATAGATGTGCATTTGTGGTGCAGTGGATATTGGCTTGGAATGAGAAATCTGAGAACTATGTTTAGGTTCTATAGCCTTGTTTGGCAACCAGTCTACTGCAGAAAGTAATGGCAACCTACTGCAGGAGAATCTTCTGCCCAGTTAGTTGTGTTTTTTTTGAGACATGATCGTCCAAGCATGTATCACATATGGCACTGAACTGACTGACTGAGTTTAATGTCTAGTAAACGAAAGTAAGTAAATATTATTGTTCATGTTGAATTTTTTAATGTAATTATTTATGTTGGTTTGAGAAATTTATGGATTTTAATAATAGGAGGTTTTGAATTTAACTGTTTAATTTATTTTTTCAAATTTTGTGGTTATGTATGTTGGTCTGAGAAAGAAGTATATCTTTTAGCAAATAAGATATTTTTAAAAATTCAGGGCTTAGATTTATATTTTAGCAAAATTCAGTAGCAGTACTTTTAAGAATTTTCTGTCTAAGTTACTTTCTCTTTTAATAAGCATGGCATTCTATCAGTCAAAGTTATGGTTGAACTTATTTCTGTGCATGACTAATGCATTTGATAAATTATGTATTCTATTCTTTTTGTGTTTGTAAATGTGTTGTATTGTGGAATGAAGAGATACACAGAGAAATGTAGATAAACTACTTTATTAACAGAGTGGTACAACCAAGATGTATATACAATATTTATGGTCTCTCACAGTAGTAGGTGTTATTTCTCAGAGTCCATGATAATGACAACCCCAGTGCTAAGTGCACATCGACTTTTATATATCCGGGCGACCGGATGTCACATGGTACGAGCCATGACACAACAAAATGTTTTGTTAAGTTTCTGCAAGTTTCCTCAAAATATTGTAGAGAACAGTATTGCTGAGTGCTTGTTTCTGAATATATCTTTTTGTTCATTATGAAGCTAATCTCTGTTGCAGACATGTGCTCAGGTACATTTGTTTTTTTCATACGTCCTCCCCTATGATTTGCTCAGTTAGTTTCTGGGTCAGAGAACTTAATGTGGTATAATCAACAACAAAACAAGGTTTGTATGCTCCAGCCAATATTCTTGATGACTTTCATACTGCCCAACTGTGCTTACAAGGCTTGTATCCAGGTACAGTTTTTAGGCATTTCTCAAGTGTGTCACACTAAGATTGTTTCCCCAGCCTTGTATTATCAAGAAATCATTTCGTTGATAAATCACTTATAGTGTGATTTGAACTCAAGCCTAATTTTTGGAATTCAAATGTTCTAACGACACACATGAATGTTTAAGTGGTGTAATAGTGACTTGGAATGAGTAATTGAAAAGCCATGTTCTGATTACACTCAAATTTGCTATATTCATTTATGCAGAAATAAACTTTGGGAAGTTAGGAATCCTTTTTGTCTCACTTGAGCTATAAGTTAAATAGTAGGAAAAACTGGGTCTCTTAGCTTTGGTTGGTAGCCACTCTAGAAAGAGGATAAGTTAAATTTAGGGAGGGTTGTTTAGAGACCTCGTAGCTTACTGTGTTTCAGTTTTTTTATTTTTAGTTCTTCTGAAAAGAATGGTTGGTTGTGCCTTCACCTCTTTCATCAAATTATGTACTGGTAGACTGGCTTTTTACTTCTAAGTACTGACTTATTGGACTCTCAGAAAAAAAAAATTATCATATATATGTGCGAGCAGCAACCTTTCTTTTAAGTATCTGACAAGGATGATTTAATCAGTCTTTTTTTTGAGATTTTCCATCATTCCAACATTTTCCATTTTTCAGCAGTTGAAGTGTATAAAGATTTTCCATAGTTTTTATTGTTCCAAGCGCTTTTGACCAGTGCTTTAACAATTCTGAAGGGTGTTGTATTAGATATATTTCTTCTCCATGTGTTGTGCTACATAGTTTTTACTGTGGGACAATTCTTATGGAAGAATGACCGTTTGAAACAGTCACATTCCATGTGCAGCTGGGTTGATGTAAGAGTCACTTCTATTTTTAGAAAAAACTTAACAGGCCATCTCTGCTACTGAACAGTGTCAGATTGTTAGTGGCAGGAGTGGGGGAACAGTGTTTACTCAATAGGTCTTCTCTAGTAATAAAATGTTGATGGTTATGTGATTTAAAAAATGACGTGACTGACTGGGCAGAGGATTATCCCGCAATAGGTTGCCATTATTTTCTGAGGTAGACTGGTTGCCAGCCAAGGCTAGAGAACCCAATCTGTCCTGTTATTTAATCCATAACTGAAGGGAAGAGATGGATTAATACCTTTTCCAATGGTATTTGCGTGTAAGTGAATGCAAGGAATTCAACTGGAATTCGAACTTGGCTCCCCAATTTCTCATTCTGAGCTGATATCCACTGCACCACAACATGCATCCATGTCCAATATAGGTAATTGATTTGTGACAAGAAACATAGTCTCATACTGGGCATTGAAATTGGTACACTGTATTGGTCATCAGTAGTTTTGATTTAGTGGGGTTATGTTAGTAACAATGAAGTTAGCAGTCTTCCATTTTCTGTAATATGTTAGAAACTTTTCACATTTTTCAGAGTTCATAGAAAAAATATGGTGTTTAATAATTTTTTTCATGACCAATTCATCCTACTTATAATTATTGTGCATCTGGTTGCAATAAAATATGTTGATGTTTTGTTGTGTTATAATTTTATGTATCAGTATCATGCATTTTATATAAAAAATAGTTTTATTTATTTGTCAATGATGTATTTGGGAAAATTATTGTTAACAAGTTTTTGTTTTATAAAACCAATGGACAATTTTTATATTATTTTAAGTCCTGAAAATTGTTAGAATGCTGGAAAAACTCAATAAAAGATTGATTAAATCATCTTTGTTGGCTATATTCAATGAAATATATATATATAAATTTTCTCACTTTTATTTCTTACACATTAAATTACATCACTTGGCATCCTCCATAATTTACCTGATGTCTATATATGGACATTCTTAAATTTAATTTTTTACTTTTATATAAACACATACTTGTTATGAAATAAAAATCTTACATTTACCTTGATAGTCAGGGAACAAAATGTGTCAGCTAAGTTAAGTTTTCCTTTTGTCCTTTTACAGATATGTTTATAGCTATGTTGGATATCTTACACACACACACACATACACACACACACATAGGGGATGCTGAAAATTTCTTATCCCAACTCGCATTCAAATGAGGAGAGGTATTTTTGAACAGGCTGAGAATTTTTACAGTAACCCTCAGTGTGTATCTGATATTTTATATACACACACACACACACATATATAGTGGGTGCTGAAAATTTCTCATTCCAACTGACATCCAAAATTTGATCAAATATCATATTTTAATGAGGTCTTCTTGAACAGGCCGAGAATTTTTACAGCAACCCTCGAGTGTATCTGATATTTTATACACCCACATATAGAGGGCACTGAAAATTTCTCATCCCAACTGACATCCAAAATTTGATCAAACATCGTATCTTAATGAGATCTTCTTGAACAGGTTGAGAATTTTTACAGCAATCCTCAGTTTGTTTGTAATTCATTTTATTGCATGATTTGGTACTGTTCTTTATTTAAGTATTTTTTATACACTATATCTTTGATAAATCTATTTATTAAGTTCTTGATCTCACATGGCTCATATTTTTAGTCTGTTTTAATTAATGTTTATCTAAAGTGTGATTTAATAAATTTTTATGAAGTTAGAAGTCTCAAAGAGAATTTATGAATAATGCATAGTGTACATATTTAAGAATTACAAATTATATTAATATTACATTTTCAAAACAGTTAACTAAAATAAATACAAAAAATTTAATCATTGTTCTTTTCAAAAACAAGTGAAGTGTAATTATTAATTTTGATGAAAAATAACAAAGGTACCTAAACTTGGAATATCTCATTAGTTACTTAGCTTAATTTTAAAAATTATAGCAGTCAAAGCTACCAACCATTTTGTTGTTGATATGGTAATAATAATATCAGTCAATTAAGTGCCATACTTGATACATGCTTGGGCGATCATGTCTCAAAAGAGACATGACTGACTGGGTAGGAGATTATTCCGCAGTAGGTTGCCATTGCTTTCTGCAGTAGACTGGTTGCTGACCAAGGCTATAGAACCCAATCTGTTCTTTTATTTAACCCATAACTGGAGGGAAGAGATGGATTAATACCTTTCCTTATTAATATAATATTTCCTTATTAGGAAACATTTGGTATTCATTGACTAGGCAGCCAGTACTGCTCTCATTTGAAATGATAAAATCTTTCTCTTAAGCTTATTTTCCTGAAAAATTATATTACAACACCCAGTAGCTTTTATTGATGGGGCTTCCTTTTTAACCTTTTATTTGAAATAGAATAGTGGAATATCAAAATCTTAATTATATCATTATTTTCTTTAAGAGTTAGATGTGCACTCTATTTTGATTTTTGTTGCTGTTGAACATCCTGATGTGGTTTCTGTTATTTGGTATAATTCTTTGTTTGTGATTCTGTAGCACCTGTTCACAATATTCAAAGAAGGATGGCTTCTGTCAAAACACTTGGGCTTCAATTGCTCAAAGCCATTTTTAATCTTTTTCTTCTATGTGCCATGTTCTTTCAAGACATAGTCATGGCCTTCTACGTCTCCCTATCCCCGGTGGCTCTTAGCAAGCATTCTCCTGTTACCCCACCCAATCCTCGCTTTGCCATCCACTTACTCAGGCCTATCAAGTGTGTTACATGTTGATATCTTCTGGTATTTTCTCTGGTATTTAAATTTTTGTACCTGCTTGATTTTAGTATCCCCCACCAGTATTTGGCATTTTGGACGGCTCTTTCTGCTGAAAACTATTCATTCAGTTTTCTTGCAGTTTATTTATTGTCCTTTCTTTTCACTTTCTTCAGCTACCTTCTGTATAAGGTCTTGTACTTTCCTTTCTGTGTCTGCTATCAGCACTGTATCGATGAACTTAGCTCACTGGTGCATCCTGTATATAAATTTACTTGAGCCACAAGATTAGCAACTAGGTCCCACCCTTTTACTGTGAAACCAATAAATTGTAAACGCAAATTCTGCTTCAGCAGCTTCTTTTCTTGCACTTCCTGCCTATGGAATTCTCTTCCATTTACTTGCTTTCCTGACAGCTACAATCTTCAAGAATTTAAATGTAAAGTCCTCTCCTATCTCACTAACCTGCATCCTCTCTCTCATGTTTCCTTCTCTGTCCACTCCACTCTCACCAGTATTCTCATCCTTCTCTTACCCACTACTTGACACCCACTATAACATGTCTCTCGTTCTCATAAATTTCCTTCTATGTAACCCCCTGCAAAACAGTGACAGTAAAATGCCTTGCTTGAGGGGATATGATTATAAAAAGAAAAAAATGTGTACTTTATGTTGTTCAGATTGTGGTCTCTGCTGACGAATCCTGGCATAATTTCTAGGGTCCTCAGAATAGTTTCGCTGTACTAGTTAAATAGATCTGGTGAAAAAACACATCCTTTTCTTATGCCCTTTTTTATCTTTGTATAAATGCAGTATTCATTTGCTGTCTGTATACATGTGGTTTGCTGTCAGTTGAAACCTATCAATTCTTTATAATGTGCTTTGTCAAATGCCTTCGCATAATCTATAAAACATAGGTAGATGTCCTTATTCATTTATATTGCTCTTTCTATTAGCATCTTATCTTATACACCTGTTGCATACAGATGACAGTTCAGATATTTTTGAATGGGTTTGATACCATGCATGGCATCCATATGAAGGTCTTGATCTGACAAGACTATTTCAGAACATGACAAGTTATCAGGCCAATGTTCTGGTTTTGTAACAATTTTCAGTGTTGGGCAAAACTACTTCTAACACACCCTGTTGTTCAATTTTCTTTTCTTCTATACTAAATCTGTTATTAAGTAAATTTAGTATGGCACAGGGTCACAAACGTTTTAAAAGATCATTTTGAATTTTTTTTTTTTTTTTAAAATGCCAACTGTTTAAATTTGTTTTATCTTTAAAAATGTTGATATCTGAAGACTGAGGATGATTTTCTTTTCACAGCATTTGTTACTAAAATGATTTTCTTTGTCAAAGACATTTATAAAGTATCAGAAATTCTCAGAATTTTACAATGTTTAGAATTTTATTAACTCTTATTTTGATGATTTCCTGTAACGCCCTTTAGGATTTGTCAGAGACAACCTGTATTGTTTACTTTATAAAGCAGTTTTTTTAAAAATATGGAACATTATATTGAAAAGAATAGGATAGAATTTGAATAAGTCAAAAACCATAATCAAAGCACTGATTAAAATTCTGTACACATTTGGCAAGAATTGATTATTTACATAAAATGATCTGTTTCAGGAAACAATTTTTTTTTTATCTGGTGCAAGGGATCTGAATAACATTTTTCTGAGTTTTCCTTTAATACATTTACTGCCACATGTGAATTTCATTCCATCTTGTATATTGCTTCTGATGTGCATTCGTGTCAAAACCAGGCTTTTATTTAAAACATTATAAGCAGCTATATCAACAGACAAAATTAAAGTTCTGCTTTTTACCACTGAGCAGAGGATGGGCTTATTTACTTGCCTTCTCTGGTCTTTGATTTAAATTACAAGTGAAATTTATCAAATTATTTTTACCTTAGCAATGAAAACATTTTGCTTACATTTTTTTATTTTTCTAAATACCAATAAAAACCTCATACTTAGATTAATTTTTACCTTGATTTATAAAGCTATTTTTGGTTAAAAAAAAAACTTCACATGGCATCAGAGAAATAAAGAAAGCGACAAAATAACTTTAATCATTAATAAATTTGATTTAGCAAAAATAAGGCATTAGTAGTTTTTTATAGTAATTTCTGATAACAACAAATACAGTTTCAAATATTAAAGGTGGGAGTGAATCGGACGTTGCTGAGGAGACATAAAATCTCTCTTCGGGATTTTATGTCGAAATGTTCATTCAACATTTTTGAATTTTGAAAATTTATTTTACTTTATATATATATATATATATATATATATATATATATATATATATTTAAAAATATAAAATTTTATATATATATATATATTTAAAAATCACTTGTTTCTGATGAAGGACCGAGGACGGTCTGAAATATAAAATATAATAAAAAGAAACAAATACTGTTCAAAAAAAGTACATTTTTAAATTCAAAACTTTTTATTAATATTCTTTCCTATATATATATATATATATATACTTTATTTAGATGAGACCTGCTAGGAAACTGATGCTGATAAAGACCTTTGCAACTAAGAGTGTGTGAATCCCAGGAGCAAACACTTGGAACATTTTGAAAGATTGATATGTTTATTATTGATATATTTGTATAATTAATACAATATTTTGTATGCATATTTTGTTTTTCATTATTGCATACCTTCTTTTGCATACACTGTACAAATGTTCATCTCATAAAAAGTCCAAGAGCCACTCAAGGCAGGGTGTTATTGTGTGGTGTTGTACAAGTATAAGAAAAGGCAAATAGTGAAATTTACAGATTTATGCAGGAAAGATAACAGTTAACCCTAGACTTGAAGAATTCAATATTGAGGTGATTGGTAAAAACATCCTGTCAGGAATCTGTTCCACAAAGCAGAAGTTCTTGAAAAGAAACAGTCTGAGTAGAAATTACTTTTTACTGATGGATTAATACCTTCCCAAGGGTATTTGGGCACATGTGAATGAAATGAATTCAACTGGAATTCAAACTTGGCTCTATAATTTCTCATTCCCAGTTGATATCCATTATACCACAAAACACATCGAATATTGTTGTGGAGTTATTTTTGCAGTGGAGACTAGTATTTGTGCTAAAATCAGTCCTAATAGATTTGACATACAAAAACGTTAGGAACTTGATATAATATGTATTACGCAGTGTAATCTTGCCAGGTCACTGACTACTTTCATATTCAACTGTCAACTACTATCATCCAACATTGACTGACCCTTGTTCCTCTTACTACTACTACTTAAATTAGGTGGGAGAGTCTATTCACTCTAGAATAGGTGTGTTTCACCATAACAAATGTGCAAGTTTTATTTTGGGTCTACAGAGATCTTGAGTCCTAAGAGATGTTCAAGACAAGGAGTGAAATTCCAGACTCTGCTCAGCAGTGGTTGACTATTACTAGTTTTGTTCTGGTCATATTGAATTTTACAATTCAGTCCTTCTCTCATTGAGAGATGAGCTGCTTTGTTTGGTTATTCAGATTTTGGTAGGTGTTCTTTTAAACTTTTGTATCATCAAATATTCACTAATCTGATTAGAAGCTAACAAATTTTCTTAAATTCTTATTTTTATACTATTGGTAAATTCTTTGTGTTTGTAAAAAAAGTAAAAACAAAATATCTCGTCAAATTGTTTTTTACCATTTTTGAAAAGTACCACTTCAAACAAACAAACATTTTAGCAACAAGTGCTGTAATGAAGAATTCATCCTCAGTCTTCAAGTATCAACATTTTTGCAGACAAAACATAAATTTAATTAGCAGGTATTTAAAAGATAATTAAAAATGATCTACAAAAATCTTCATTTAGCTAAAAAGGAAATGACTTTATACAGTTGTATAAAATGAATTTATATTCATCCTTCAAGTGTCTGAATTTAATGAAGATTCATTTAGATTTCTCTCTTATTTAAAGAGGTAGTTGCTATAATAGTAATATTAGCCATTTCATTATAAGGAAACATTTGGCATTCATTGCCTGAGTAGCCGGTGTTAGTTTTGAGTGAAATTTATAAAATCTTTATATTAAAACAATTTTTCAGGAAAATTAGTTTCTCATTCCTTGTAACTGTTATCATTCTCTCATCAGTATTTGATGGGGGCATCCTTCTTAATCATTTGCTTAAAGTTGTGTGGAATGTCAGCATCTTGATTATATCATTATTTTCTTTTTGAGTTACATGTGCTAACCCTTTTGGGTGTTGCTGATGTTGAAAGATTTCAAGTGATCATGTTTCTGTTATTTGGTCAGTCAGTTAAGTGCCATACATGATACACACTTTGGTGATCATGTCACGAAAGAAACATGACTGACTGGGCAAAACTATGGTAGAATTTCTACGGCTATTTAATAGCCATAGAACGTGCAAGAGGCTTATTCAAACATTGAATTAAGAATTAATTAATTGTAGAAGTCAAATAACTTACCTTTCAACATGGCTGTCTCCTTTTGTCTCTCTCTAGGAAGGTGCCCATTCAAGAGTGTAGATATTGAGCTCAATATACACACTGAAATTATCAGCCAATCAATACTTATAGAATGGACTTGCCTGTAACAGAATGGAATCTCCCAGGTTATTATTTAAACCACCTTCCAATTTGCCCTGGGGTTTTTTTGGTCAGTTATATTCAACTTCTATTCTAGTTGATTACTGGCTGGTTGTTCTAAAATACCTTTACAGGGTTCACTAGAACATACAAATAGGTAAGCTATAGTATGTTTACAAGTATTATTTGTCAGTATAAATCATTTTGGATTTTATTTCTCAAAAATCAAAACTGGCTTATCTTTTCCTGATTTTATGTTTTGGGCTTTTTGTTTGTTTCTTGCTTCTTTTGTCATTTAATGACAGAAACAAAATTCATTTTTCTCAATTTTGTTTTCTTTGTTTTTCATACTATCAGAAATAAATGAGAAGCAATAAATAAAAATATTTCTTTTTATTGAATAAAAATTACAAACGTATAAAAGTTTCAGAGGTTTTATGTTATAGAAATCTAATATCTTATAGTTTTGCTTGTTCCTCTTTTAGCTTGACCATTACTCCCTGCCAATAACTCATAAATAATGGACTATTCTGTTTTGATTGTGTGAGAAGACATATCAGAGATGCTAATCAGTATCAGTGAGAAAATGAAAGAAGGGAGGGAAGAATAAAAGTGTTTAATATATGTTTCAGTGAGATGGAAAAAGTTGTCAATTTCAATTCTTCTCATTTGTACTCTCTTACTTCTTTAAATAATGACCTGTATTTATATTTATGAATGTTATTGTAATATTTTGTTACTGTTGTTAAGGTCAAATATTTAACTAGGCAATAGGGGAAATGCTGTGGGTAATTTATGGTCATGAAAATTTTCAAGGGTATTTCTAGTCAAATAGATGGTTCTATAAATAGTGTTATCACCTCCTCTATCTTCTCTTTAGGCTTACAGACAAGTCATATTGAAACACTGGTTTTAGAACAATCACACAAGTTAAGCAACATCAAGACTGGTCAGTATTTAGATGAGTGACCACTTGGGAATACCAGGTGCTACAAATTTGAATCTGTAGCTAATGAAATGAATAGCACTTCAAAATCGGAAATTGGACAGCCAAGTTCCAATTCCAGTAAGGTTCACTTATGTGTATATGCTCTTGTGAAAGGCATTAATCCACCTCTTCTCCCTCTAGCTATAGGTTAATTAGTAATATCAGTTAATATATATATATATATATATATATAAGTTGTTATTCTTCAGTTATTATTATTACATTAAATTAGTTAATCTCATTAAATAATTATTATCTCCAAAAATAAAATTTTCCAATCTAAAAATATTTTTGGGTTTTAAATAACCTGCAAAGGTTTGATAAGCTGTAGAAAACAAATCCATCAATCTTCTTTTTTCCTTCCTTTCCCTAAAACCAAGCAATGTCTGTCAAACAGGAACCGTCCATTGTTTATCTGAAAGTTGTACAGCAAACTATTACAAGATGTAACATATGCTAAGGAAAAAGTGGAATTCTAAAATGATTCTGTTCAGTTTAAGAAAGATTTAATTTTTTTTTCAAAATGTTGAGTGTACTAATACATTCACAATAAGTGCCAAAGTGCCTCATCAGCAAATATGAAAACTAAAGGAATCTACGTATTTATCATCTAATTTTCATGCTAAGGTTAGAAACTAATTTCCACACTTAGCTTAATAATGTGACCTTGTGCTGAAGACATACATAGAATGAATTAGGATCATGTTGTATAGGGAATATAATCTAGAAAGGCTACTCAATACAACACTGATGACCCTCGCTGTCCAGCCTTGACAGAGTTCAAAAGAGGCTTACATAGCCTTGTGAGTGATGTATTATTCTCTACCCTGCAACCCTTATCCCACAGACAAAACATTGCCAGCTTTTCACGACTATATTGCTACTAGAATGACAAATGTTTGGATGAGTTACATTCTTTAATGCTATCAGCTTGGGCCTTCACATCAAGGTCCCAACATGCCATGTTTTCAATAGCAAACCATCCCCATTACCTTTGTGTTTCTTCAATAAATCAGTTGATGGATTTTTATGGTTTATCAACCCATTGTAAGTTATTTGAAGCTGGAAAATATTTTTAGGTTGTAAGAAGTCTTTTGGTAATAATAATTTACTGATTCTAGTCCTGCTAAATAACTCATAGCTGGTAGGAAAAGTGGTGGATTTATGCTTTTCTCCCAAGGGTAATTGTGTGTAAAATAAAAATAATGAACCCAACTGGAATTAGAACTCAGCTCTTCAATTTAAAACTTCAAGTCATTATTCATTGTTCCACTCAAACAGCTTCTTCCCCTGAACTGTTACTTTGTGGAACAAACTCCTGAGAGAATGTTTTCCTGACAACTACAATCTTGGTCTTTTAAGTCAAAGGTTGACATATCTACCCTACTCATCTTCATAATACTCTCTTAGTTCCCTTACCTTTTCATTCAGTAGCCCTCTACCTTGAGTGGTCCTTGGGCCTTGTATTGGGTGATTATAACCTGAAGAGTGTTGGAAAATAAACTAGTTGACTGAATCTTAACACAATTCTAGCCCCAACCATCACATCCATTGCTTCTATTTCTTTGTGACCATTTTTGATAACTTACTGTTACAGAAAATATGTTAAAGAAAACAAGGAAAAAGTCTTGATTTAGTTCTCCCATAAGTTCTTTACTTATATAATTTTCAGGGATAAAATGGAAAAAACTTCTGTTATCTGTATCATCTTATAAAAGAACTTCTTCAGACTAAATAGTTTTTTGTTGATGGAGCTATATATGTACTGGGTGATAACAAAATAACAAATGTCAATTATATACCAAAATAAAATGCTACAGTTCCAAGGATGCTTAACTTTAGAGATTAACTTGGCAGCATCTGATGCAAACTGCCTGCTGCTTTTGTTTTTTTTTTTTACTTTGTAAAAAGAATATCCAATATCCAACTGAAGCAGTGCTTTAGTTAAAATTTATTCAAGACGATTAGTCTTTATTTCTTTTTAAACATTTTTAATAACTTATTTCTACAATTAATCAGTTAAAGAAAATCTTATCAAGAAATTGTCTGGAAATAGTTATTAAAAAAACATTTTCTAATGATAAATTATTTGAATGAAAATTAATTGAAAAGACAATTATATTAAATGATAATTATTTGAAATACTTATGTTTCAAATATGTATGTAGTCTTTCTTTGTTAGACCCAATGCTGATTTGCCGAGAAGGACAGCTATTTTGTGGCAAGTGTCATCCCATCATCTCACTATATGGAAATTCTTAGATATTTTTAAGAGAACAAAATTTGCAAGAAATTTATATTGCAAAAGTAAGTGTGAATTGCCCAAATATTAAGATTGGCAGGAAATACCACAATGGAAAATTAGTGACATCTTCTAATAAGTACTTTTTAGTGATTGACTATTTGCTTGCAGTATCATATAACTTAAGGTTATAATGATCTTTTCTTACTAAATTGTTTTCTTAATGATATTTGTATTTTGAATAATCATCACTGGTGTATTTCTTAATTTTTACATTTTTATTAGAAAATTATTCAAATTTTGCATTTTGAATAATTATCATTAAGTATAATTGTCCTTTTGATTAATTCTCATTCAAACAATTTACAATTCAAATAAATGTCTTTTGAATAATTGTTTTCAATTTTCACATAATCAAGCAAAAACAAAGAAAAGGTTTTGACACATTATTTAGTCATTAAGCTTTTTTTCGTCATATCATTGAAAGTTGGGCAATGAATGACAAACTGGAAAAATTTCATCTATTTCATTTCTTTAGACCAGAGGTTGGCTACATCTGGACCATAAAGGATTTTTGTCTGGCTCATCAACTTATTGCATGGGCATTAATTATCTAATTATTATAGAGTACATATACAGAATTTCTAAAACAAATTGAAACAGAATATAGATACCTTATATATTTTTCAAATGTTTGCTGGCTTAGCTGCAAGAAAATGCTGGAACAAGTATATGCATTGAGAGAAGAGGTTGTCATGATTTGGAGAATAAAGACCAAAATAATTCTGACTTTCAGGATCAACAATTTTTTTTTTTTAATCATTTCACCCTGAGCAAGGCAGAAATGCCACTGATGAGCGGGGGGCTACATAACTGTAAAAAGATTAATTAGAAAAGAGTGAGGAGTACAAACTAGTTAGAAAGGAGCAATAGAAAGCTGAGAATGCAGGTGCGATACCAAATACATAGGTGGAGAGAAAGGGAAGCTTATACGGGGGGTGGGGAGGAGAGAGCTAGAGTCCAGTGATTAATAGATGAGTATTGACATTGCATTTAAATTTCTGGAGGTTGTAGCCATCAGGAAAGCAAGAATATGGGAGTGAGTTCCACAGGCGAGAAATGCGAGAGAAGAAGCTGCAGGAGTAGAATTGTCGTCGTCTTTTGGCTAACCTGATTGTGAATTAGTGGGACCCAGTTGCCAGTCTGGTTGCACGAGTAAACACCTGTTGAGGAGGCACCAGTGACTTAAATTCATCCGAGCAGAAGCCATGAAAGTATTTATAGAAGAGACAAAGGGAGGCCACATTGACAGTGGGGAAGTGGCTGCAGTCGAGCCGCCAGATCAGTACCTATCACATTACAGACTCTCCTTTGGAGCCTGTCAAGAACACTGAGGAGAATGGTAGGGGCACCTGACCATAAATGGCAGCAGTACTCCATGCACGGACGGATGGTTGACTTGTATATATGCAGGATGGATTCAGGCGGAAAAAACATCCTGGATCGACATAGTGACCCAACCTTCTTAGCAGTAGATTTAGCTATGGATTCAATATGAAATTATGAACCACATAATAACTTTGAATCTTGAGCTCTTAGAAAAGAACAAGATTGTATTTGAGGTGTTTGGTCAAATTATTGCTTTTGAAAGAACACTTCAACTGTGGGAAACTAGTCTCATTTTCCAAATGTTCTAAAATCATGAGATATAATACCAGGCAACTTTGTGAGTTCTTTTCATCATTTGAGAGGCAATTTTTCTTCTTGTTTTGCCAACTTTTGACAATATAGAAATCAATTTAAATTATTTGGTAACAGATATAGAGTAATGTTAGGGCGCCGCTCCTATTTGACTACAAATGGACTGTTCCCATTGCTATATATAGCAATGGTGGATTCTCTACAGGAGAGTCGTAGGGAGTCGTAGAGAGTCGTAGAGAGTCACTTGAGAGTCTCTAATGAGTCAGTGAAGAATTAGTCACACTTCTGGTGGCGTACCAGAAGCAATCACGTATACACACATCTTACGACGGATTGGACACTTGTATCTTTCTATTGTAAATATTACTAATCACTTCTGTACATACTAACCGTCTTTCCGCAGAATACAACTTATATTCTGATTCTGTTGTTGAGTTATTCATTTATACTTGGCGACATAACAAGTAATCACAAAATATCAGTTGAGGTTAATCAACTTACAATGCGATGAATTTTTGAATCAAAATTTAATTCCAAATCCACTGCTGACTTCTACAAGAAATATGTTTTAGGAAGCACAAAATATAAAAGTATATTGAATAATATAAAATGATGATATCCTTATTTGGAAGTATTGGATTGTCTGGAAAGTCCATACTGGTTTTTAGTCCTTGATGTTCTAATATATAAGAACATGTTAAATTTACTGACAGATATAATATGCTTACGTTTCTGATTAAAACGCACTTCAAACTCTCTTGCTAATTAATCCATATGGAAGAAGGTGTAGATTCATACATTTCCAAATTATATTTCTTTCCAAACCATATTTAATGAACCAAACTAGAATTAGAAATTCAACTATCCCATTAACAATCCCAGGCCATTATCCATTACACCACCCACACATTCAAGCCTGCAGTACCTTGTATTCTCAAGCAGTGACCCATCTAGGTACTGATCAAGTTAGATGTTGCTTAACTTTGATGATTCAATGTGATGTGGCCATAAGCAGCTAAGAGTTGGAGAGAATATCAAATGTTAATAATGTGCAACAAAATTTTTATCATTATGAATGCCAAATAATAAATCAATCAAAACTATGTACTAAATTTAGAAAATATGAAGAGAAAATAATGTATAACAGGGTTTGGCAACCCACAGACATCGGGCCACATCCGGCCAGCAAAGTATTTTTGTCCAGCCCACCAGGTTAACAGGAGAGCAAAGACCAAGATAATTATTTCTTCCAAGATCCAGAGTTGATTTTCACGTTAGTATTTTTAGTGAACATCGCAATCAACATGAACATTTGGAATCTTGAGCTTCAATAAAAGAACAAACTTATATTTGAGGTGTTTTGTCAAGTTACTGCTTTTGAAAGAAAACTGACTGTAGAAGCCACAACTTCAGGAAAGAAACTACTCTCTTCTAAATTTTCAAAATCACAAGGGAGATTATAATAGCAGACATCTTTGTGAGTTCTATTCAGGATTTGAGAAACAAGTTTTCTTCACATTTTGCTAACTTCTGGCAATATGAAAATCAATTTAAATTATTTGGTAACAGATGTGGAGTATGTTGCAGAAGAATATCACTTGGGGTTAATCAACTTACAATGCGATGAATTTTTAAAATCAAAATATCATTCTGAATCATTCTGCTAGCTTTTACAAAAAATGTTTTGCCAAGCGGAAAATATAAAAGCCTATTGAATAATATGAAGAGGATAGTATCATTATTCGAAAATGCATATGCTTGGAAACATTTTTTGAAAATGAAACATACTAAAAGACATTTAAGATCAAGATAATGGTGCTCCTGTTGTATACGAATATTTGCCTGTTGGGGAGAAGTTATCAAACAATAATCAGAAACAAGTCTCATTAAATAATTTGCCATTTCTAACTGTAATTTGTTTGTAGTAAATAATTTGCATTTTTTGTTCATTGTGTTATTCCTGCAATAAAATAAGGAAGTATGTTTAAATAATATAAAATAAAAATTAATTTTTTCTATAAACTTTTAAACCAAGGTAGCTTTCTGCACAGAGCTCTCTTAGGCTGAGACAATTTATTATAATACATTTGATATTATGGATGTCTCTGAGACATTGCATAGTTGCTGAGCCCTACTCTAGACCATATAACATTACTTTTTTCCACACAAAAATATAGCAAATTAAGAGTCCACAGTAATATTTTACTTGTACATAGAACAGTTTCCTTTCAGAACAGTTGTTACAATTGAGAACTAGAATCTCTACAGTAATCTACGCCATATTAACATACTAAAAAAAGAAAACAGCTCTAAAAGTTGCAGAAAATGAGATCAAGCATCAAAAATTAGCATCCTTGTTACTCTTTTGGACATTTTAATAGTAAAAGCTGAATAAAACTGAGAAGGTTATAGAAAGGAAGGATTGTATACACACACACACATATATATATATATATATATATATATATATATATATAGTAAGTAGCTAACCTAGAGAGCCAACAAACCTACCAAGGTTTCACCACTACACTAGTGTATTGAATGCTTCACGTGTTAGGTTACTCGTCCCTGGGTTTTTTTCTTTCGACTAGTACTTTGACTAATGTTCAAGTGCTTAGTTCGTGCCTTTATTTGTTTCCATTTTTTTTCCCCCTCTGCGTTTATACTCGGTGGGTTTTTTGATACGTGTTCATAGACAAATTTACAGTTATATATATATATATATAAAGATTATAACTTATTATATAGATTAATTTAATATATTAATAATAATATTAAAAGAAAATATTAAGTAATAGACTCAAAATTATGAAAAGGAGTGATCTTCAATTCCCATTGATGTTGATATTAGACTAATGAAGTCTGTTTAGAGCAATGGTTCTTATCTACCATGCTGCAAACAACTAAAATATTGTCATGGCATATATATATATATATATATATATATATATATATAGATGTGTGTGTGTGTGTGTGTGTGTGTAGAGTAATGGTACAGCATTAGAATACTTACTATTATAATAAAGACCATTCTCTGTGTGTGTGTGTGTATATATATATATATATATATATATATTGTGTGTATTTTGGCAGCATTTTTTCATTAATGCAGGTTTCATTGAATAATATAGACAAGTTTTGTCTATTAATTTTGTGTAGGATCCGTTCATACCGTCTGATATACTTGATGGTGATGTCGTTAAAAGACAACAAAAAATCACAGTATTTGTTGAATTTTTTATCAGGTCTAAGCTTTCGGCTCACATAAGCCATTATCAAAGAGTAAATAATAACACACAGTAAACATAGAACATTTAAGCTATTCACGTTGTATATATATAGTGTTGTTTGGATCAACAAAAGGCACTTCAGTAGTACAAACTAGTAGAATTTTTCTTAGGATGTTGGGATTAATTTTGAGTGGGGGTAATGAAGGATTACTGTAAACATTTCTTATAATTATATCAATAGTTTCACTGACGGGTACATTAGTAAAAAGGTTTTCCACATCAAGTGAAGCTATGATTTCATTATTAGGTTTTTCACTCTTGAGGATTTGGATTGCCTCTAGGGTTGACTTTATGCTGTATTTACTCGGAAGGTAGGGTGTGATAAGCTGGTTAATATGTTTAGTTAACTGGTATACAGGAGTAGGAATTTGGGATATGATAGGGCGGAGAGGATAGTTAGGTTTATGAGTTTTTATGGTTCCGTATATGTAACCAGGTTTATAGTCACCAATAATTTTAGGGAGTTTTAAGGAATTCTGATATATATATATATATAAATATATAACTCCTGTCACATTCAGGGAGAGAGAGAGGGACAATAGTGGCTCAGTTCATTCTCTTTACTACCAGTTATTAAAGTTCTTGCTGTGTATTTGCTCTTTAACCGTGTCTTATTATTTTTTTTTTGCAATATGTTATATCTTCTTTATTATAATAAAGGTCACTGTGTATTTATTTGTCTGTGTGTGTGTGTGTATATATATATATATATATATTCCTTCCTGTTATACTCAGGGGGAATAACCTGTGTGGAAACAGCTAATAATCCTCTCAAATATTTTGCTGTCATTTTTGACAGCAGAGATACACTTGGAAATTAATAAATATTGAACTTTTTATCCCACAATTGCTAAAAAGGCTTTATACTTATATTTTATAAAGTTTTATTGCCATTTTCTACTTCTTATTTATGTGAATTAGGCTGAAATAACAACCCTAAATAACATCAAAAATAAAATGTGAGAAAAATTACATTCAGCTGAAGAAGAAATGAGAGCCTGTTTATTGGACATTTGACCAAACATTGAAGAAATCACAAAAAAACACCAGGCACCAGTTTAACATTAATGAAACTGCACAAATAGTCAAATAGAAACATTAAAATAAAGTAAGTTCATATTTATGTGTGTATATTTTTTTAATCTATGGTTTTATTTCATAACATCTAAATGTTTACCCTTTAAAAATTTTGCTGAGTGTGTTGTGATATTTTCATTTGCTACAAGGTGTCAATCAGTTAAGTGCCATACGTGATACATGCTTTGGGTGATCATGTCTCGTAAGAGACATGATTGACTGGGCAGAAGATTATCCCACAGTAGGTTGCCATTGCTTTCTGCGGTAGACTGGTTGCCAGCCAAGGCTATAGAACCTAATCTGTTTTATTATTTGACTCATAACTGGAGGGAAGAGACAGATTAATACCTTTCCCAAGGATATTTGTGCATAAATGAATGCAAGGAATTCAACTAGAATTCGAACTCGACTCCCCAATTTGTCATTCTGAGTCGATATCCACTGTATGACAAGACACATCTAAGGTGTGCCATTGCTTAAAAAGGTTGTGAAATGCTGGTATAGTCTAAATGGATTTCATTAGACTAATATTTTTGTTGATGGAATTAACTATGTCTAGGTAGAGGAGATATAAAAATGCAGTTCCATCAACAAGACATTACTTTAGTCTGATAAAGTTTTTCTAGAGCAGGGTATAACCAAACTTTGCCCTGACGATCCGTAGGGTGAAACCGCGGTAGGTTTTGGCTCGCTTGAGATTTTTTGTGTATATATATATATATATATATATATATATATATATATAGTGTATGTATCAATGTGTGAGAAGCAATGAACCAAATTGTCTTACTGTGTCCTATTAAGCTAAGTAAATACTAAAGTGCTGAGCATGATGATTAGTAAGCTAGATAACAAGTTTCATTCTTACTCATTATTGTTACTGTGCCTCAGATTATAATTTATGACACTCTCCAATCAAAATCTTTTACATTTTTAAAATAAGTAAAAATAAAATTTAAAATTTCAACAGACATTGCATTATTAAAAAATAACTCTAAAAAATAAAAAACGTTTCATTATAAATACTTGCACTGAATGTAACATGCTGTTAATTATTTTCTATTACTAGCAGTATAACCCGGCATTGCTCGGGTGTAATGAAAGCTTTAAAACTAACCCAAAACTGGAGCTCAGACTCTTTGAACATTGGTACGAAAGACTAAAAAGCAATAGTTGTTTCCAGTTAAAGCGAAACCGTAGACTGAAAGAAAAATGAATGGATGTAAGTCAAATTTTGATTTCCTAGTATCGATATCAAATAAGTCTTTTTTCATCATAAACTGAATTTTGAAGATTAAATAAGTCCTTTGAGTAAATGCTATCATGGCTGAGATTAAGAACTACAATTATATTTACTTAGAGCCAAACCTGAAGCAAAAACTAAAATAAAAGGGCTGAAAAAATACAGGCATACAGGCAGATAAACAGACACACACACAAACATCTTGCCTTTTATATATATTATTGATTTTCTGCACTATTGTAAGAACTGTAACCTTGAAACTTCTGAATATCGTTTCTTATGTCTTTGTCTATGAGTGTATCAAATTTGATTAAAATCGGACCACTTCTTCTATAACCACATTTTTTCGATTTTTGATATTTATTGGAGGTACCTCAACACAAAACCTAGCTAAGAACACTCGCAGATGCTTATAGTACAACTGTGTAAATTTTCAAGAAAATCGATTCAGCCATTTTGGAGTCTATAGTTAACGGACACACACACAAAGTTCCATTTATAAATAAGTTTTAGATTAAGAAGAGCAATTATTCAAGCCAAATGTTCATGGTTTCCTCATATAAACTCATCCTATATTGTTATCTCATTTACACAGAGTATATTTACCATGAAGAGATGATTAGAACACAATTTGACTGTAATTGACAACTTTAGTTTTTTAATGAATATTGCCTCGAAGATCTGTAGTTTGCTTTTGTTGTTTTTTGGTGTAGAATAGTTGTGTTGTCGATCATTATTTTTTTTATATTGTGAATGCAGACAGAAATGTAGTTTTTAGAGGTCTTGAAATGGATGAATAGTCAGACATGTGTAATGTAAAACATCTTGTTAATGTAGTTGTAAATCCAAGACATGTATTTATTTTTTTGTTGGAGGTACATCAACATCTATCAGAAGTTGAAGAAAAGTTTTTTGTTAATCAATGCTATTCTACATATTTCCTGTAAAAGTCCATCACACAGTGCATCATTTCTCAAGTTTCTTAAATTCTTACAAAACAAAAAAAAAAACACCCTGATGTTTCGCTATTTAAATACTGGCTTTGAGAAATGAGACAGGCTAAGAAATTTTCAGCACCTTGAATCAGTTTCTTGAAACATAATACCTTAATTCCTTTTACACTTACAATAATGGGAGAATATAGCATATAAATTTCTACTTATCAAAACAATGTCAGGCAAATGAATAATAAAATGGAAAAATTATGTGTAATGCATTTTATCCTCTAAAACAGGGTCACCAAACATTTTTTAGGGGACCAGATAACTGAGAGAATGATGAGCATGGACCAGATAACCATTTTGTTCAATACAATACACTGAATACATAAAAAAGACAAATATTTACCAACAAGTTATCAAAGAAGGCGACTTTAGCAATAAAATAGTTATATCACGCCCAGTGCGCACATATCCGAATCTCGCAAACTAAGCAGCAAAAAAGGTTAGCGAGATTTGTGAAACTGTCGTTTACCTTTTATGATATAATCAATATTTGTTTTGGAATTGCTGCATCCAACCAAGTGAATTGCTTTGAAATGTTCATAAGTCAACCTCGTTCAATGTGGTGACTATATATACTTTAGATTTTCTGATGTATACAGGCATAATATATGACAATTTGCTGATTAAGTTCTTTTTACATGCAGAATCTTCAAGCGAGTTTAAACATGGCAATGCAAGTTAAAACTGCAGCAGGCTTGTAATTGCTTTTCTTAGAAATTTCCTTGCAGATACAAAAAGCACTTTGATATCAAAAGTCACAAAAAGTCGCGAAATTTTTTATTTCACTAATTTTCCTAAAACTTAAATTATTGTCAGATGTACCAAATTTTAGTATTTTTACTTATATTTATTTAAAATGTTTCTACATAGTATGTTTAACTACAAACAATTGATAATTCCATATCAATAATTGTATCTTAGCTCTTTGTGGCTAAATATATAGGTTTGCTGGATGAAATGACATTGTGAACCAGATTTGCCCTGACGATCCGTAGGGTGAAACCGCGGTAGGTTTTGGCTCGCTTGAGATTTTTTGTGTGTCTTTGCTCTACTTTTGTATATCTTTTGTACTTTGTATCAAGCACTTTTTCTTGTGGTTGGTTCCGGTTGGGGTTTTTTTCTTTACTGCGGAGTATTGAATGTTTTGTTCTTATTCCGTGGATTTCTTTTTTTTCTCCCCATTCATCCAACGCCTCAGTGCACCGGATTGTAACGGAATTAGGTCCTGTTTGTTAATGGTTTTTTTAAAGGTTTATCTTAATATAAATTTACAACCTAAATACTTACAGAGTCTATTTAGTTATTATTTTGATTATTATATATATATATGTGTGTGTGTATGTGCCTATGGCTTAGCTGTTAGCGACTTTGACTGACACCAAATCAGCCGAGTTTTTATCCCCGCCAGAAGCAAGTAGATATCTAGTCACACTGATGAGCTGTGAAACAGGCTTGTATGTGGATGACGAATATATTAAGCTCTCATTATGAAATAGCTCTCTAGAGAGGAAAATTAAAAAAAAACATTTACCACTTCTGTGATTCATGCAATGAACTGGGTTCTTTTGGTGACTGGTGTGTGTATATATTGCTTATATATAACATGCTAAAATTTCCCTTCCCTGATTCCATGGACCTATGGCTTAGTGGGTAGCAACTCCGACTGACACCAAATCAATCAAGTTTCGATCCCAGCCAGAAGCAAGTGGATGTTTACCCACATCGATGAGATGTTATACAGCAAAACAGGCATGTATGTGGATGATGAATATATATATATATATATATACATACATACATGGTTTTCTTTAAAAACAGCCATCAAAAAGATTTTATAAATTTTTTATTTAATTTTTCTTGTACTCTTACATGTTTCTTTTCTTCTGGAGATATGGAATGTAAAAAGTTCTATATTTTTTTTACTTTCCAAGCACATTCAGGGACTTCACTGCCCATTTTGTTATTTTTCTAATGTTGTTTTATACTCATGTACATTTTGTGTTTATGAAAAGGAGCATTCTTTATAATTATCACGTGACTGGACATCACGGGAGCATCTATTTTTAAAAGATTTTTCAAAACTTTATTTCCACTGTTAAATAGTGTAAGGTTGATAGTAGGAGAAAATCGTTTGATATATAGTGCCCGTATAGTGAGGTGCCATTAATATTGTGATTTAAAAGAATTTTTGTATTTTCAACCCAAATTTTTCTTAAGGGTTCTTGTAAGTTATAGCTTAATAAACATTTTTTTATAGTGCTGTTGTTACATAGGTGGCATGTTAGGCATCTTCTCAAAGAAGTGGTAGTATGGCCAATATAGATAATTGATTTATGACAAGAAACAGTCTTGTACAGGTCATTGAAAGTCATACACTATATTAGTCATCTCCAGTTTAGATTTGATGGAGTTATTGTGATGAATGTGTAACCAAATCAAACTGAGAAAACACCATTATAAACAAGTTTGGTTAGCTTCCTGAAAGAAATGAGCATACTTACCCATCAACGAACTGTTGTGAAAGTGGAAAATTCATTTGGCAACTATTTCTTTTGTAATATTGAAGTCTCATTATTTCTTGATAGCAGGGTGGGTTGGGAGAGATAAAAGAGGAAAAGAAGTTATATGTGAGCAATTTCTGCTCAGTACACAAAACGTTGGGAGTATTGAAGCTTTTTGTGGAAACAGTGTTTTGGACAAACACATACCCTGTTAAAATTGGGACCTGTCTTTGCATCTACAACAGTCATTTTGATTAAAAACAAGAAGATTTGCACTCTTACATTTTCTGTAATATATTATAAAAAATTTATATATATATATATATATATATAATTTCTACTATTTATGCATTACTCTTCATGAATGAATTTAGTTCTTTCAGTGACTGGCATGTGTATACACCATTTATATATAGCGTACTAAAATTTCCCATCTCTGATTCCATGCATCTATGGCTGAGTGGTGAACGACTCTGACTGACACTGAAAATCAGTCAAGTTTCGATCCCGGCCAGAAGCAAGTGGATGTCTAGCCACACTGATCGGGCTTGTATGTGGATGACTAATATATATATATATATATATATATTTAAAATATAAAAACTTTAATCCAAAAGGCAAAGCAGGAAGGTAAATCCCAAAGACCTGATCCTAATTAATATTAATATTTTAATATTAAAAAATAATCCAGGTGGAGGGCTCAATGTAATTAATATTTAAATTACAGAGCCAATTATAAAATAAAATAAATTTTGAAGTTCAAAATCATTGTATGATCATTTCTACATGAAATCCCTAAGAGAGATTTCACATTTCATCGGCAACCTTTATACTCAAAATAAAACAAAATATTACCAGCGGAAGTTCAAAATTTACATCACAGACAAACTAGAGTGATTGGGATAGCAATCAGTGTCTATTTTTAGATTTTGAACAACTTTACTTTTAGATAGAGTTGTAAGTCAAAAATTTAAAATTTGGCTATGTCCAGCTCTAAAAAAGAGGAAGGGGAAGAGAAGGAAGAAATAGGAAGTGGTGTTTGACAGGGAAGTGGGCTAAACAAAATGGAAAGAAAAGGAAAGAAAAAGGAAAAAGAAAGAAAAAAAGAAAGGAAAAATTTCATTTCTGTAGAAATGCTAGGGATGTGTTAACAAAACTAGCATTTTAAATAGGATGAAGTTATTAGAAAAAAGATTTTGAGAAAAAATTTTGGTGCGGGGGAAAAAACCTGGCATATAATTTATTTAAATAAATTTAATTAATTTAATTATAAACCTAGATTTAAATTTAAAAAATAAAATTTATTTAAAAAAATTATTTTTTTTTAAATTTTAGGTGCGGGGGAAAAAATGCATGCATGAAAAATTTGGGGTTAAGTTAGTCTAAGTATCCTTACTTCTTAAAAGGTACATATTAATAAGAGAAAGGAAGAGAAAGGTAGAGGGGTTCAAATTTACTATTTGAAAATTTAATTACTTAATGAAACAATCAAAGCTAATTTAATTTATATTTTCTCTCGTAAAACTGAATTTTGAACTTAAATTTGAAATGTTCATAAATTTCACCTTATGGCGGCACTTACTAATGAATTCTTTTTTTAAATTCAAGAGTAGGTGCTGGAAATTTATTTTATTTTATATATATATATATATATATATATAAAAAAACTTATTTATAAATGGAACTTTGTCTGTGTGTGTGTGTGTGTGTGTGTCCGTGAGTGTGTCTGTTACCTATAGACTCCTAAACGGCTGAACCGATTTTCTGGAAAATTTACACAGTTGTACTATAAGCGTCTGTGAGTGTTCTTAGCTAGGTTTTGTGTCAAGGTAACCCCAATAAATATCGAAAATTGATAATTGAAAAAATCGGGTTATAGAAGGAGTGGTCCGATTTTAATCAAATTTGATACACTCATAGACAAAGACATAAGAAACGATATTCATAAGTTTCAAGGTTGCAGTTCATACAATAGTGATGAAAATCAATAACATATATATAAAAGCTTTCATTACACCCGAGCAACGCCGGACTATACTGCTAGTATCATATAGTTGATGAAGCTCTTGAGCCATGTTAAAGGCAATCCATATAGAAGAAAAACTCAAATCTGCTGTCTTGCATATTATTTTAACCAGAAAAAATAGAAGGTAAGTCTAATTATACAGAACTTTGGTGTGTTTGTGCCAGATGTTTTGCTTCATCTTTTCTCTAGATTAATTGACTTTTTATGCAAATTTAATGTATTAGAAATAGTCATGCTCAATTAATAAGTTAACATCTTTCATCATGGATGTATTTTGAGGTTATTGGCAATTAATAATGCAGTAACATTGAATCCAAGTATCAGTTAGTTTTACCAATTGACTCATTTTGAGATTAGTATAATTCAAGGTATTTATTTATCATAAACTCATCTACCAAGTTTGTCGACTGTCTGAAATCTTTGTCACTTTTTAATGTCCTTTTTGTAAATTGGTAGATCATAAATATTATCTGATCTTTTTGAGAGTGATTAAGTTAAAAATACCAATTGAGAACAATATGGTTAGATAAGCTTCTGAGCTGGAGTTGAAGGCAATCAATCTAGGAGAAAAAAACTCTGAATTAAAATCCTTGGTGTCTTGTAGCTTATCCTTAGCTGAGGAAAAAAAATAGATACAACTCTTATGCAACATCGTATAGCAGAGTTAAGCCAGATGTCTTGCTTCAGTTTGTGTCTGGATTACTTGGCTTGGTACAGAAGAGCCTATGTTATGTCGTATATTTCTAACATGAGTGTGGCTTATGGCCTATTATGTTGAATACACCGGTTCTCACTCGATCACTGAAGTTAAGCAACGTTGAGCCTGGTCAGTACTTAGATGGGTGATTGCTTGGGAATACCAGGTGCTGTAAGCGTTTAGTGACAGATGTGCATGCTTACGATCATATCACGTTAAATACACCAGTTCTCGCTTGATCACCTAAGTTAAACAACGTTGAGCCTGGTCAGTACTTAGATGGGTGACCGTTTGGGAATACCAGGTGCTGTAAGTGTTTAGTGACGGATGTGCGTGCTTACGGCCATATCATGTTGAATACACCCGTTCTCGCTCGATCACCGAAGTTAAACAACGTTGAGCCTGGTCAGTACTTAGATGGGTGACCGCTTGGGAATACCAGGTGCTGTAAGCGTTTAGTGACAGATGTGCATGGTGGTGCAGTGGAAATCAGCTCGGAAAGAGAAATCGGTGAGCCGAGTTCAAATTCCAGTTGAATACCCTGCATTCACTTAAGCAGTGGTACCCTTGGGAAAGGTATTAATCCATCTCTTCCCTCCAGTTATGGGTTAAATAACAAGGGTAGGACTTGAGAACCCTGCCCTTAAAAACAAATCCCAATGAATCTTGAACAAACAAAAACAATAAAACAAATAAACTAAATAAAGCAAATCAAAACGATTTTCAGCATTAAATGACCTAATGAAGGTTGATATGCTGGTTAAATGAACCAACCAACCTAACATGAACCAATTTAATGTTGGAAATAGATATACCCAATTGAACTGATGGCCTTTTCACTCACCCACCACCATCACTACCCGACATATATGAGAGAGAAAGAGAGAGAGTGGGATGATGTGTGCAATGAATGAATTGCCTAAATTATGCAAAAATGAAAATAATACTGACATCAATAAATTTACAAAAATTACAGAAAAATATCTTGAAATACAAAACACTATTTACTCTTTAGTGACAAAGAAATAATTTTATTCAATAAAATCACCATTATCTTTATCCATGGCCTCCAGACAACTTCAGAATCTCCTACAACTCTTCCGGACAGTCTCCATGTTTAAGTTGGTGAATACTGCCATAATCTTTGCCTTCAGTTTATCTTTGGTGTTAGAAGGAATTTTGTTGATCTCTCCCTCAACTGTATCCAATTTATAATAATTGATGAAGTTGCAGTCTAAGGAATGAGGTGACCAGGTGTAAGGGGTGGTTATAGAAATCATCTTAACAGCCATGACTGGGATCTTCTGCTTGTATGGCAAGGTGGAGAGCCCTGTTGACAGATATAGGGTCTTCCAGTAGCCACCCTATTGGATCAGGGCAGCATTACTTCCTTAAAGCACTTGATTTAGGTTGAGTCTGAGGCCCTTACCAACAAATTTGACAGTTCTTTTTTCTTATCAGAACGATCATCCAACTGTTTGCAAATCCTCTGCACTGTCCTCAGATTGAATTAAAATTATTGAATTTAAAATAATGTTGGCTATAAAAAATATTTGACAAATATCACAAATTAAAATAATCAAATCTGTCCCCAATCTCATGCTTTAATCTTCACTTTTTCTGAATATTTTTTTCTGGGTGGCCAACACGACCCCTCTACACAAAGCAAATGTTTTCCTGGCTCTTTGTCAATTTAGATGTTATTTTGGTGATCACCTATTTTCTTTACTATTAAGGTATTGTAAAGAACATAAGTTTTTCTGTTTTCCCTAGACTGATATCTCCAGTGATATCTTAATTGTCTCTTTCTTATTAATAGGAATTTGATTAAGATTGGTAGTTTTAGATTTACCCAATCTTACTGAATTTAATCTAGTTACATTTGGGTTCAATTCTTGTTGAAACTGGAACTGTTTTTGATTTCATTTTATTATTTTAGACTAGGAATGAGGTCTCCTTTGAAGTGGAATTGGCTAGATGTAACTGTATATTCTATGCTAACAGTTTCTTTCATTGCATTTCTTGCTTTTGAAATTCCCTTCTGGCTTCATGCTTTCTAACCAACTTTACTCTTTTAAAATTTAAATGCAATGTCAATCACTGCCTACTGTCCTCCTGGTTTCTCTTTTTATGTACTCACTCCTTAGTGGCATTTTTATGTACTCACTCCTTAGTGGCATTTCAGTTTTCTAATTCTTCAACACTCCATAACCTCATGTCTCAGTTGCTATACTTTCTTGCTTAGACTAAACTTGATATATATGTGTGTTGTGGGCATGTGTATATATATATATATATATATATATATATATATATATATGTGTGTGTGTTGTGGGCATGTGTATATATATATATATATATAATGTGTGTGTTGTGGGCATGTGTATATATATATATATATATATATATAATGTGTGTTGTGGGTGTGTGTATATATATATATATATATATATATATATATATATATATGTGTGTTGTGGGCATGTGTGTGTATATATATATATATATATGTGTGTGTTGTGGGCATGTGTGTGTATATATATATATATATATATATATATGTGTGTGTTGTGGGCATGTGTGTATATATATATATTTTTTTTTTTTTTCTAAAAATATACTATTAAATATAACAAACAATGAATGTCTATTATGTTTAATCATGAGCCGTTCTAAACATCATATTTTGGCTTTAATTTCAGTTGAAAATAAAGACAAAAACCCTCCAACATTTGGATAAATTTTTATTAATTTGTTTCTAAGCTTTTGGCTCACATGAGCCATCTTCAGAGAGGTTATTTAGATGGTAATACAATAACATTCACCATCACCGATGATTTTATTTTGTGTTGACATAAAACTCTGCTAGGCAATGGCAATAGTTACCAAAAATAACAAACGCAGTTTTCAAATTTGCAATGTGGTTCTATGACATCACACCACGTGATAGCGCAAAATGACAACAAAACCATGTATTCAAATGCAATGTAACGTGTTATGTCCGGATTTAAAGTGATTTTATTGAGTGTTGGTTGTTTAGATTTGATGTACATGGCCTCCAATATCTGAAGGTTCCTGTTACTGTGTGTATGAGTAAGGATCACCGTATTGTTGACCAAAATCTGTCTGATATTACCTACATGTTTATGCTTTTCAGAGAAATGTTGTTCAATTGTACTCTGATCAGAAAGATGACATGTAAGTCTACAAGAGAGCGTAGTTGTAGTAAAACCAATATATGTACTGGGTTTTTTATTAGTATCAGAGATGCAATCTCTGAATGGGCTTGTAAATTGGTACACTACATTGGTTTTTTATAGAGAATTTAGTTTAGTGCTTGTAGGGTTATTAGAGACTATGAGATCGATTGATTTGAATTTTTTATAATATATAATGTGTTTAATTTGATTATTACTATCCACTGGTTTAACATTTCTATGTATTATGTTTTTGAGAGTTTTTTCATCTTGTTTGTAATTATTATGTGTTTGGTTGCAATAGTATAAGTTAACAGTGTTATGCTTATTTTGATGTAAACCATTATTAGTATCAATATTGTTAGAGCTATTAAGTTTGTTGAGATACATTTTAATTTGTTGATCAATAACGGAGTAAGGAAATTCATTATTGACAAGTGTTTACTTAATATTGTGTAATTCTTTATAAAATATAGATTTGGAAGAAGATATCATTTGTGTAAGTTTTTTATAACAGCTAACTTATATCATTGGGGACATTCACTATTATAATTAAGAAGACACAAATTTATGCTAGTTGTTTTCCTATATAGAGAAGTAGTAAATCTATGTGTGCTAGAATCAATGAATACATCAAGAAATGGGATTTTGTTATTAATATTAAGTTCTAATGTAAATTTGAGGATGGAGTGACTTTCAAATTTGTTTTTAAGTTGTGTAATTTGATTGATATTCTTATATAAAACAAAGATGTCATCTATGTATCTTACATATATAGATGGTTTATTGTTGTCATTAATTATTTTATTTTCTAAATTTGCCATATAATAATTAGAAAAGAGGGGACCTAAAGGAGATCCCATTGCAATACCATCTATTTGCGTATAAATATTGCCTAAGGGATCGTGAAAGGGTACTTGTGTGGTGCATGCTAATAATAGTTTTTATAATATAGTGGGTTTAATATTGATTGATGGGAGAGTAGCATGATTGTATACATCACAGATAATGATGTTAATCGTCTCATGGATGGGAACATTAGTGAATAAGTTTTGGAGATCCAAAGATGCAATTATTTGATTCTTAGGTTTTACGGAATGGAGAATCTGTAAAAATTCATCCGTGGAATTAATACTATATTTACCAGGAAGATAGGGAGTAATTAGTTTGTTAAGTGTTTTGGAAAGGTTATATATTGGTGTGGGTATTTAAGAAATGATAGGTCAGAGGGGATGATCTTTTTTATGGATTTTTATATTTCCATAAAGGTAGCCAGGCTGATAGTCACCTATAATCTTTTGAAGTTTATAGGAGCCTATTTCAGCATTGTTTGCAGTAATAAGTTTATTAATATGTGTTTTAAGTTGGGTGGTGGTATTACATATATACATATATATATTACACACACACACACATATATATGTGTGTGTGTGTATTTAGGAATGTGTGTATTTTTCTTCTTTTTTTTTTTTAAACTCATTTCACCCTAAGCAAGGCATTCTACTGCCACTGTTGTGCAGGGGGTTGCAGAGGGGAAGTGATGAGAAAGAGAGGTTAGTTATAGGAAATGTCAGGAGGAGGGTAATAGACGGATGAGGATACCGAGGATGTAGGTGGAGTAGATGGAAAAAGAGCTTGTGAGAATGGATGCAAGTTAGTGTGATAGGAGATGTCTATTGACCTTACATTTAAATTCCTGGAGCTGGAAATTGTAGCTGTCAGGGAAGCAAGTATATGGAAGGGAATTCCACAGATGGGAAGTGTGTGAAAAGAAGCTGTTAGAGTAGAAATTGCAATTACACTTTATCGGTTTCATTGTAAAAGGGTGGGACCTAGTTGCTAATCTAGTAGCTCGTGTAAATTCATACCTAGCAGGCACCAGTGATCAAAGTTCATCAGAGCAGAAGCCATGAAAGTACTTATAGAAGAGGCACAGGGAAGCCACATCATGCCGGTGAGAGAGCAACTGCAGTATTCAATACACAGGCAGATGGTAGATCTATATATGTGCAGGATGGACTCAGACAGGAAAAACTTCCTGGCCCTGCACAGTGAGCTGACCTTCTTGGCAGTGGATTTAGCAATGGATTCGATATAGTCATTCCACTTGAGGTCCCCTGAGAGTGTGAGGCTAAGGAGGTGTAGTGTTTTACTCTCAGGGAGGTTAGCCTGTTCCATGCTAATGGGAAGTAGGAGTGATTGTCTATGATGGTTAATAGATAGCAGCTTTGTTTTGGAAGCATTAAAATTTACGAACCATTTCTTTCCCCAGTCCACCACAAATTGGAGGTCCTTCTCAAGCTCAGCAACGAGGTTTGCTTTGTCAACCTCAGCAGATGTTGTGATCGAGATGAGAGTAAACGGTGCTGTCATCGGCGTACATGCCTACTTTGGATCTTATATCATCGGGGAGATCATTAATGTAGATCAGAAAAAGCGTAGGACCTAGAATAGAGCCTTGAGGGACACCTGCATTCGTATGGTAGTTTTGGGAGGCATGTCCATTTAATACTACGTTAATTGTGTGATTAGAGAGGAATGACTGGATTAGGTCAAACAATAATCCAGTTATACTATAGCTCTGCAGCTTGCGTAGAAGGCCAGCATGCCAGACCCTGTCAAATGCTTTGGAAATATCCAGGGTAATGGTTCAAGCTTCGCCATATAAGAAAAATTAAGGCAGACATGTTATTTCATGAAATAACTTGTCTGCCTTAATTTTTCTTATATTTGCTCTATATGTATTTATATACATATATATTTAGAGCTCTCTTAGAGAGTTATCCTACCACTGTATGTACAGGATACTTCTTTGGATTCTTCTATACTCACACTGCATGCTGATATATATATAAGGTGTGGTTAGTACAGCATCATGACATGTACCAACACATTTGCCACACAGTAATGGTCAAACTCTTCAATATTAGCTAACTGTTGTTTTATGATTAAATAGAAGTATTATTACTTCTCAAAACTAAAACAACTGATTATTGATACCAATTAAAATTTATGCTACTTACATCTATATTTGTATTGAGGTAGCTTTTCACTTTTTTTGTGCTTTTTATTTCTATTATCAGTTAAATAAATGCCTTGGTAGTTGTCACTGTTAATAAAATTAATACATATATGTCAGTCAAATCTGTTATTTATTATCATGCATAAAATATGGCATGCAGAAATTAAAATTCATACAAACAAGTTGCAAACAAAATATACAGCTTAGAAGTAACTGTCTACTTGCTACTAAAGTAAGAAGTTTTAAAGTTAAAAGTTATGCTTCTAGAGTAAGAAATTTAAAAGTTAAAATCTTAAAACTTGACAATGAGTAAGCTCTCAAATTCCCATCAGCCTCTGGGTTGGAATCAGCACAAATAAGATGAGCTTTGTACCTGAAGATCTCTCCAAGGTAGCACCTTCTTACTGTACTGACAAGTTAGGGTCAAACTTACTCACTAATGCCTGTAGTAGTATGGAACTGAGGTATTTTTTTTAAATCTGCGTGCACACAAATGTATGTAGCTTCCTATGCTGAAAGTGGGTGTATTTAAACTTATTTATAAATGGAACTTTGTCTGTGTGTGTTCGTTACCCATAAACTCTGAAATGGCTGAACCGATTTTCTTGAAAATTTTCACAGTTGTACTATAAGCATCTGCAAGTGTTCTAAGCTAGGTTTTGTGTCAAGGTACCCCCAATAAATATCGAAAACCGATAATCGAAAAAATCTGGTTATAGAAGAAGTGGTCTGATTTTAATCAAATTTGATACACTCATAGACAAAGACATAAGAAATGATATTCAGAAGTTTCAAGGTTGCAATAGTGCAGAAAATCAATTATATATATAAAAGGCAAGATTTTTGTGTGTGTGTCTGTTTATCTGCCTGTATGTCTGTATTTTTTCAGCCCTTTTATTTAAGTTTTTGCTTCGGGTTTGGCTCTCAGTAGGTATAATTATAGTTCTTAGTCTCAGCCATGATACCATTTACTCAGAGGACTTATTTAGCCTTCAAAATTCAGTTTACGACGAAAAAAACTTATTTGATATCGATACCAGGAAATCAAAATTTGACTTAAATCCATTCATTTTTCTTTCAGTTTACGGTTTTTCTTTAACTAGAAACAATTATTGCTTTTTAGTCTTTCGTGCCAATGTCCAAAGTGTCTGAGCTCCAGGACTATGGATTAGTTTTAAAGCTTTCATTACACCCAAGCAACACCGGGCTCTACTGCTAGTAGATAAATATAATCTAGATTCAATTCTTAGAGTTTATTGCAAATAAAATCTCAAACACCTGATGTTTCAACTTCAGTTACTTTCCCACCACCATAATGTAACTTCGCTGTGTATTTTCTCTAAATACTTTCAGGATGTGCGTTGTGGTGCAGTAGATATCAACACGGAACAACAAATCAAGGAGCCAAGTTCAAATTCTAGTTGAATTCCTTGCATACAGTTATACACAAATACCTTTGGGAAAGGTATTAATCCATCTCTTTCCTCCAGTTCTGGGTTAAATAATAGGACAGATTGGGTTCTATAGTCTTGGCTGGAAAACAGTCTACCGCAGAAAGCAATGGCAACCTACTGCAGGATAATCTTCTGCCCAGTCAATCATGTCTCTTTTGAGACATGATCACCCAAAGCATGTATCATGTATGGCACTTAACTGACTGACTTTCAGGGTAATTGTTGTAATGAAATTTGCTCTTTGGTACGCAGAGTTTTTTGAATTTAAGTGTAGTACTTGATTGGCAGCAAGGTCTCATCAGTTCACAATTGAATTGGCTACATATAACCATAAGTTCTATGCTAACAGTTTCTCTTCTTGCACTACTTTTATGTAGAACTCTCTTCCATCTCTATGTTTTCAAACCAACTTTGATTTTCAAAAATTTAAATTCCGTGTCAATCATTATCTACTGTTTCCTTGATTAACTCATCTATTGTACTCACTCTTTAACAATCTTTATCTTTCTTATGTCCTGGGCATGATGGTAAACTGCATCTGGCAGCAAGGCCTCTGATTGGGAGGTTGTGAGGAGCATGGAACCACCACTTAGTTGCTGTTGTTCTCAGGTCCACCCTGACCCAGAGTGGTAGTACCTGGTAGGTTGCCAGCTATGGACAAATAGTTAACCCCCAAACTGGGGTCAAAACACTATGAAAGTATAAAAATAGACTTTTATAGAAATATGTACATAAAAATAGACTTCTTTGTTTAACACTTAGTTTTTGGTCCTAATAGGGTTAGACCAGTACACATTTGTATTAAAAAGTGTTCTATACAATTATATTGTAGAACTTTTGAGTATTTTCCATTTTTAAACGAGTTATTTCACTACCCAGGTTTCTACCATGAGTGGTGTCTTCAGGCGATTTTTAATAACTATTATTATTATTATTAGTTATTAAAAATCACCCGAAGACACCACTCATGGTAGAAACCTGGGTAGCAAAAATACTCGTTTAAAAATGGAAAATATAAAAATAAACATCTATAGAAATATATAAAGTTTTGAAAGAAAAATATTACCAACAATACATTTTTGAAGAAAAAATTATTACCATAACACATTTTTGAGGGGAAAAAAAGTTATTCTCAGCAAAACTTTTTTGAATGCAAAACTGGAAGACGTTTTCAGTTTTCTAAAATAAAAAAAAATAAAAACAAAAAGATTCATTAAAATTGACTAAATCAACCTTCTTACCATAACCAAACATTAAAAAAAAATATCTTAAAACCCCACCTTTTTGACATTAAATAATCCACAGAGGTGTTGATATGCCATTAAACAAAACTCAAACTCTTTCTTCTTATTCTTTCACACTCAGGTACTCCTTGTTGTACTGCTTTGTGTTGGGTAAAATGATTTTTACAAAATTGCAACCAAAATTAGAAATATTATTGATTATATCATCTGTGTCTTCATTTTAAACAATTGGAAAACTTATCAATTTCACAAAGAGAAATTATAATTTTCTTGTTCCTTGTCAGTGTAATTTCTGCGGGAATGATAAATTCTAAAGTGATGGAAATGTTTTGTGGCTTCTGAGACTGAGATAAAGAAATGGATTATGCAAAAGAAAATCTAATCTGTCAGGAAAGAGTTGGCACATTCAGGAAATTATTTTCTTTCATCATCTTCACAGTATGTTCTCTATTAATATTTCATTTCTGCTATGGGCTTCATTAATTTTTATCAGCTTCTAATATTCAACAAAATCAAGGGTTAGATTAACATAAGCTACAAGATTATAAAAGTTTGATTTCCTCTTTGATATGAATAAAGAAATAATCATTGGTTATATTAGTCCTTCCTGACTGCAACTTCATAAAATTACTTGTCTGGTCATTTTCTGGTTTAGCATTTATACAATGACAACAGAAAATAAGCAAAGACTAGACATGTCAATTGATTATCACAATAATTACACTTTATGACCTGCAAAAAATAGGTAAGCACTTTGTTGCGAAAAACTCAACCACAAATTTGAAAGTAATTGGTGACTTATTTTTCCAAGATAATTTTCAAATACATTTCTTTCAGAGTTTTTTAATCAAAAAATAATTTTAAAAATTTATTTCAAATTATTGCTTCTTGGAAAAGTGTTAATCAATTTTATTGACTGATTTGTTTATCAACCCTTTGCAAGTTATTTAAAGCCAGAAACATTTTTAAACTGTTAGATTTTTTTTGAGACAATTATGGTTTAGTGATACACGTCTTACTAATTAGCCCATAGATAGAGGAGAAGAAGTGGACTCATGTCTATTGCAAGTGTGCACCTGGACTCATCTTCAGCTTGGTTGTTATTATCTCATCATTTTGTTAATTGACTTTTGATTCATTCATTCATTTTCTCGGGTTTATCCACCCATTTCAGACCATTTAAAGCCAGAATTATTTTTAGATTGTAAAAACTTTTTTTATAGAAATTGTTTCGTGATACAAGCTTTACTTTAACCCATAGCTGGGGGAGAAGAGATAGATTCATACTGTTTCATGTAAGGGGAAATAACAAACCTAACAGGAACTCAGCTGTTAAAAATTTTAAGCCATTACCCATTATACTACCTGCACATTCAAGCTTATATCTCCAAGCAGTCACCCATCTAGGTACTAACCATGCTCATTGTTTCTTAACTTCAGTGAGCAAATAGAAACCAGTGTTTCAAGCCATAAGTCTTTTTCAATTCAATAATAATAAATGTGAAAACTTTTAAATTTTATATATATATATGATACAAAAATCTAGAATTGAGCCACCACCTACCTCTTACCCTGAAGAACCATTCATGTGAAATCGCAGTAGGTGGTGGCTCAATTCTAGATTTTTGTATTGTATTCTAGCTCTACTTTTGTACTTTCGTATCGAGCACTTTGCTGTTAAGGTTTCATCTTGGGTTTTTTTCTTTCAAACGAGCACTAGACATATTGTTTAAGTGCGCTATTTGTTTCTTTTTTTTTCTCTCCCCTTATTTAACCCATGAGGTAGTTCTCGCTGGGTTAGAAGATGGTTTGTATTACTGTTAGTTAGCATTATTTTTGGATATTTAGTCTGTTATTATTATTCGTGTTGACTTACTGTGATTAAGTTCATTACTATATATATATATATATATATATATATATATGGTAAAATAAAAAGATCTCAGCTGCCATATTCACCAGACATTACCCACCTCAGATTTTTTATTTATTCAGGTTCTTGCAAAATAATCTCAATGCTAAAAAACTTTAATCTTTTGGATGACATAAAACTATTTTAATTAGTTCTGTGCTGAGAAACCACTGGGAAGATGGACTCTTTAAATTGAAGAACTTTCCAGACAAACCAATACATTGAAATAATTTTCATTGTCATGGCGTTAAAATTCAAAGCCTTTTCTTAGATCTTTTTATGTGTTGTACTCTTCATTCAATCATTAATCTCCCTATACACACATCTATGAAAACAAAACAAATTCATTTGGGAATAATATGAAACTTCATTGTTATTTGTTCTTACTTTGTCTTGCTTAAGTGTCATTTTCCAAACAAGAGTTAATTTCCATCAACTGCTTTTGCTAGTATAAGATTGATTAAATGACAAATTTGAATAACTTTTTATCACAAGTTTTGGTTTGATATATTCTTTGGCCTTCCTGCAGTCTGGGCTTATGGCCATATCACATTGAATACACCGCTTCTTGCTTGATCACCGAAGTTAAGCAACGTTGAGCCTGGTCAGCACTTGGGAAGACCAGGTGCTGTAAGTGTTTAGTGACAGATGTGCATTGTGGCGCAGTGGATATTGGCTCAGAAAGAGAAATTGGTGAGCCGAGTTCAAATTCCAGTTGAATACCCTGCATTCACTTAAGCACTGGTACCCTTAGAAGAGGTATTAATCCGTCCCTTTCCTCCAGTTATGGGTTAAATAAAAAGGGTAGGACTTGGGGACCCTGCCCTTAAAACAAATTCCAATGAATCTTGATATGCAAAAAGAAAAAAGTATTACTAGACACAAAACTTATATAAAAACAATAATAAATTGTTGAAAGAAAAGAGGTATTACAAGCAATAAATAAATAAAATTTAGTTGGCAATAAATGACCCACCGAGGTGTTGATTTGCCATACAAAAAAAACAACCAACCAACATCCTGCAATCTGTAATTAAATGTTGTTTAGTCTTTTTGGATATAATAATTACCACTCATTGATAGAAAGAGCTTCTCTTCAATTTTGGATTGAGTGACCATGAACATATCAGGAACTAAATACGGTCTGGTTTCCTTCTGCAGAATTTTTTAAAAAAACACTTCTGATCAAAGTCTTAAAGCCAAATACAAAAGGGTTAAAAAAATATAAAATACTGTTAATCTAATTAAAATATGTTTGCGAAACATTTACATTTAACCAGAAAATTTAGTTTATCAACAGACAAGTGAAAATATTAAGCTTTTAATTGATTAATTTAAACAAAAATTGAAAAATTTTTTTTGGTTGGTCAAAGATAAGACCATGTAAATAAAAATAGAAAATGCAGAACAAATAAGTCACAATGACAATTTAATATTCAGTATATCCTCCATTTTTGCAAATTACTCTGGAAATTTGCTTTGGCATACTCATTATCAACTTCTGCATGAGGAAGCTTGCACCTAGGAATCATTCATTGCAGCATGAAGAGTATCCACAGTTTCAAATTGCAATCCATGTTTATAAACATCATCTGCCATCCACATCCTCAAACGTTCTCGATTGGGTTCAGATCTGAAGAGCATGGTGGATGGCTCATAAGCTGAATGTTGTTTTCTATAAAATATTCCTTTGACCTTCGAGTGTTGTGGATTGCAGCGATTGTTCTGCTGGAAAATCCAGTTTTCTCCACATAGACAAGGTCCTTCAGTAATTAGCAATGCCTTTCTTAACATTTCAATGTAACTTAGCAGCTGTTTGATGACCTTTTTACCTCCTGTAACTCAAGAGTTCCATTGTACGAAAATGAAACCAAAACTATAAATGATCCCTCTCCACTGTGTTGAGAACATTTCTTTTGGGACATCTGCATGCTAGTAAAATCATCAGGGCTATCAAGGTTGAATTTTTTCTTGTCTGAAAACAGCACTTTCTTCCATTTATTCATATCCTGAATTTGATAATTGGAATCAAATTGTAAATGGGAAATTTTATGTTGAGAAAGAAAGTGAGGATTCTGCAGCCGTTTCACATTTTTAAATTGTTTCTTTTTTAAATGACGTCAAATTGTTTGAGAACTACATTTAGCATATGTATTTGCTTTTATCTGATTTGATGTTAAACTTGAATCTCTCTTAATGTCTTGCCTAATGCATCTGTCTAGAAATGGTGAGATTTTATTGGTGCAACTGCTTGATTTTTTAGAAGCATACGCATCTAGATTTTTAATGAAGTTAGCAATGACAGTTCTGCTATGGTCAATTTCATTTGCAATGAGACTATGTCTTTGAAGTTCAGCAATCCTGCTTTGTTCAAACTTCATTGAAATTTTACCATTAGCCATTTTAAATCTGAAATTTAATGCTGGAAATGAGCTAAGTAGATTTCTTCAGGCCTGAAGCTATAAGTGCACTATTTCTAAAATTTTTGTCCAGTAATTTTTTTTACACATGGTCTTTTCTTTATGACCAACCAAAAAAATACTTTTTCAATGTTTGTTTAAATTAATCAATTACAAGCTAAAAAATTTTTCTTGTTGATAAACTACATTTTCTAATTAAATGTATATGTTTTGCAATTATATTTCGATTAAAGTAAGTATTTCTTTTTTTAACTCTTTTGTATCAGGTCTTAAAATTTTGACCAGGAGTGTATATGGCTCATAAAAGACTTGTCTTTGGGTTTTACATAATCATAAAAATAAGTTTTCTTTTATTTTTTCTGGTTTTTTGCAATGACAGTTTATTTAAGATATTGTGTTGGTCAAAAGAGAGAAAGAGAAGATGAACAAGAAATAAGGCCACTATCAGGGTTTTGACTACCCTCAGTCTTTAATCCTGTCACATTAACAAGTATGCTACAATATGTGTTTGTATATAAGTATTTTACATGAACACACACATAAACTATCACAAATTTTACCATCAAAATTATTCCTCACACATATATTTGAAAAGTTTGTATTACTTTATTACATGTGGCATGTGTATAAATATTTACTCACACATATACACATATACTAACATCACCATGCAACATACACTTAAACACACAAGCGTTTCAACATAAGTATACACTATTATACACTTTATCATACAAAATATTCCATGTACACAGATTTAAAAATAATTATCTATTGATTTTATGCATGTGAAATATATCTGACCAATACGAACTAACCCCAAATCACAACATACCAGTATACAGTGTCTTTGTTTTTAATTTTTTCTCTTGTTCTTTGAAGAAGCTTTAACAAAAAGTGAAACATGTTAGATTGTGATACGTTTCCTATTTGTTTTTTTTCTTTATCCTACACTATTGTCGGATTCTGATTCCACTCATATACATACATATACATATATATATATATATATATATATATATATATATATATATATATATATATATATATATATATATATTATATATATATATATATGCATATATATATATATATGCTATATATATATATATATATGCATATATATATATATATATATATATATATATATATATATATATATATATATATATATATATATATATATATATATATATATGCATATATATGTATATATATATATATGCATATATATATGCATATATATATGCATATATATATGCATATATATATGCATATATATGCATATATATATATATGCATATATATATATGCATATATATATATGCATATATATATGCATATATGATATATATATATATGCTATATATATATATATGCATATATACATATATATATATATGCATATATATATGCATATATGCATATATATGTATATATATATATATATATATATATATGCATATATATATATATATGCATATATATGCATATATATATATATATATATATATATATGCATATATATATATATATATATATGCATATATATATATATATACATATATAAACTAAAAAAGGAACAAGGCAAACTAGATTTTGTTTTAGCCAACATGTTTTGTCCACTGATGGACTTTTACAAGGTAAAAAAAAAAAAATTCCTTTTTTTTTAATTTTTAGCTTTGATAAAGTTCATCATTGGAAGAAACGCATTGGCTGAAAGCAAATGTAGTTCCTCTCGTCTCTTTTTTGGTCATACTGTTCCTCTCTCCAGATTGTGTCTAAGAATATTTACCCACACACACACATGTAAACAAGTCTGTATTGGTGTGAGATCATAGTGTAATGCTTTACTACATCAACAAACACAAGGTGATTTAAGAGTTAAAGGTCATCTCTTACAAAACATGGTATGTGTTGGAGGAATAGTTTCTGTAACTGTTATATACTGACGCCGCCATCACTGTTGCTGAAAATAAACACTTGTCTTGATAGACAATGAGGAACAATAGCACATATATATAAAAATATAAACTTAGATTTTTATTTTTTGACAATGACAGTTGTGTGAAGTAGGAGGGTAACCAGAGATATCGCACACACGCAGGAGCTGTTGGAGAATCATTAACCTGAGAGAGTTCTCTGTTCTCTTCTCCTCTCTGCATTCTCTTCTCCTCTCTGTTTTTGGCCAGAAACACCAAACTTTATAATCCAAAATTTCTACACATTTTTGCTTGTTCAGGTTTTCACTTTATTCATGTCATCATATCTTCGTTGGCTATTGCCTTCCAATCCTTTATTGTCGCCTGTGCTTTTTGCCTCTAATATCAATCATATCTCAATCAGTTATTGCCTGTGTTTCTGTCTTTGTTGTTGTGCTCTGTTATCACCATCCATGGCTGGAATATATTTTTGTCAATTAAAGTAATATGTTACATAACGACATCTATAAGTTACTTAATCTACATGTTTCACAATTTTGACTTGTTACAATTGTTTTTTTTTAAATTTCGGCTCCTTGTGTTGTATTTTATGCAAGTTGAGATGAATGTTTTACAGGCATAGTTAATCATTATATTATCGAGCCTCAGGCTACTAACCTCAAAGCTCTGATGTTTACATCACATGACCATGATTCAGCAAAGTGAAAATGAGGCTCATAATGACTGTGAAATATATGCAGGTGTATAAAAGCAGTAATCTAAAGCCAGATTAGCTGGCCTGACTGGGTGAAGGAGGATGATGCCGTTTCAGCAACCTGACAATCAACCTCACGCTGCCCGATGCCTCTATCCACTACCACTGCTACTGCAGCTGTCCAGGACAAAAACAACCATCATTTTCAGTACAACAAACAGGTCTTTTCTCAAATTACTACAACTACCCTTTTGGAGGTAAAAAATTTATCTTACTGTGATATGCACCAGCTTGATGCAACAACCGGTTTAGCACAACAGTAACTTTAAGTATATTAAGCAGTCCAGTTCAACCTGGTAGTGACTAGTCCAATTCAACTCACCAGTGATGTCGAGCATAGTAGCCCTATTTTGACTCTGGATCAATCAAAGATGACTTTGATTAATGGTCTACATGCTTGTTACTGATTGACCCATACTTTGACAGTTGGTGCAGTCTATGCCAGCTAACTGTAGCAACACCCAACAAACCAATATAATAATTTCAGTGCATCAATGACTAACAACTCTGGCCTCATTCCATTGCGTATGAACTGCTAGCTGTGTATATAGGTTGACTCAAGCCTGAAAGTGGTGGACAACTCTCAATCAATAACAGTTTCACATTGACCTAGGAGATTGTTTGGATTGTAAGACAATAAAGATTTTGGTAAATTTTGTAACTGAACATCTTGTCTTTGTTATCCTTGGCTTTCCTGTGACGCTTTACTTTTTCTTAAAAGCCTGTTGAGTCAGTTATCATAACCAGCCTTGCCAATATATATATATATATATATATATAATGCAAAGAATTTGCCACTTTAACTTTACCAACTTTGAAGTTTTGTGAGGAGACTGTTTTGTTGTCTTTGTCAAGGCTGAAGGTTTTTGTAGTTGAGTCCTGTTTCTTTTTTTACTGTTGCCCCTTTTTTTTTTTTTTTTTCTTATTTATATGGAGTTAGGGTTAATTTGATATTTTGCAGGAGTGATTTTATTTGTGATTGGTTGGTTTTCTTTTTATTTCTTTTCATTGTGCAGGTGTTGATTTCTTTTTACTGCTTTTTAATGTACAAGTATGTGGTTCTCCACTTAATTGCTTTATATTGAATAAGTGTCTCCTTAATTGTTTTCTTAGTTGGCTTCTTGTTATTTAGGTTGGCATTTTTTTATTGTATTGACCTCTTTTTATTGGCTTGACCTTTTTCTTAGCATGTTGGTATAATTGACCAAGTGTTTTTTTTTTACCTAAAAACAGAAAAATGCAAGAATCCTGGAAAAACCTCAAGATTGATTAAATCATCTTTGTTGGTCATATTCAATGAAAGATGCTTAAAAGAAAGGTTGCTGTCCAAATATATATATATATATATATATATATATATATATATGTGTGTGTGTGTGTGTGTTTTAAATATTAAGTCAGTTAAGTATCATACATGTTTGGGCGATCATTCCTTGAAGAGACGTGACTGACTGGGAAGAAGATTTTCCCGCAGTAAGTTGCCATTACTTTCTGTGGTAGACTGGTTGCCAACCAAGACAATAGAATCCAATCAGTCCTGCCATTTAACCCATAGCAGAAGGAAGAAGAAATTGATTAATACCTTTCCCAAGGGTATTTGCGCATAAGTGAATACAAGAACTTCAACTGGAATTCAAATTCAGCTAACCAATTTTCTCGTTCTGAGCCAATATCCACTGCACCAAAATGCACATCCAAAATATTAAGTAATAAAAGAAAAAACCCTGTAGTATGAACTTTTTGCATTTCAGAATACAGTGGCCATCAATTTCTTTGCTGACAACTGAATTTTGAATCTCTGAGGGGTTGTTTATGACAGAACATTCCAAGGTCATGTAATCAATCTCTGTCTGTTAGCAAAATGCCAGAAACTCCCCATCAACTCCACTATACTATTTTTAAAGTAGAAAAGAAATGCCATGTGCTGGAAGTTTAGCTTATCACTCAAATGTTTTGGGGCCCAAAATTAGAGTTTTGCTTTTGGCATACAAAAATCTTCTTACACTTTGTGCCTTTCTGTGTCCACTTTTTATAGTGACAATTTCATTAATTATAATTGTTTTCATTATGGCACTCAGGCAAGGCTACTTATAAGTTGTTATAGTCATTTAATTTTGCTTTTAGTTTAATATTCTGGAAATATTTAACATAAGCAAAAAAATACAAACCAACATAGTTTTTGATATTTGACATTAACATAACTGCAAACTTAAATATTGCCAAAATAAATTTTATAGTATGCATAAATTTTTTATTTTCATGTTAACTTTAAAATAATTTCAGTTTCTTGATCTCTGACATGAATTTCTTACATTAATAATTCCTTACATGGAAACATTTAGAATTTCTTCACAAATAGGCTATTGCTGCTATCAGTTTAAACTTATCAAACATTTTTATTTAAACAATTTTTCAAGAAAATAGATTCCTTATAGCCACTGTTATCACTCATTCCAGTATTGATGAGGGTTTCCTTCCTAACCTTTTGTTCAAAGCAGTGTTGAATGTCAACATCTTTATAATGTCATTATTTTCCATTTCAGTTATATGTGCTATCCATTTTACATCTGGCAGCAAGGCCTCAGGAGATCAGAGGTTTTGAGGAGCATAGAACCACCTCTTAATTGCTATTGTTCCCACCTCCACCCTGACCCAGATGTATTAGTCCCTGTGAGGGCCCTAGCTATGGGCAAATAGTAAACTTTCAAACAAAAACAAAGCACCATGGAAGTATAAAAATACATTTTTTTAGTAAAAATACTATCAGTACATTTTCATAAAAAAAAATTACCGAAACTACATTAGACGTGTAGTAAAGAAAATTATCAAATAAACTTCAAAGCTAAAGAAAAGTAAATTTTGGGATTAAACAACTCCTAAGTAATTTATGTGCATATATCAATCAATTCATTTTAGTTGCTGCCATTCATGAAAGTCCTCAAGGAATGTGGTTTCTGTTATTTGTTGCGGTTTTTCTTCCTGATTTTGTAGCAACAGTCTATGAGTTTCGAAGAAGGTTGGTCTTTGTGAAAACCTACAGGCAACACTAAAGAATAGCTCATTATTTATTTTAAATTAAATATTCACTCATTCATTTTTAAATTTAGATATGTTTGAGGAAAAAACCTGTTATTCTTCTTCTATGTGCTCTGTCCCTTCAGGATGTAGGTGATCATGGCTTTCCACGTCTCCCTATCCCTGGTGGCTCTTAGCATGCTTTCGCCTGTTACCCTATGCAACCCACGTTCCGTCATCCACCTGATCAGGTCCTTCAAATATGTTATCCGCTGCTTTCCCCTGTCTCTTTTTCCCTCTATCTGGCCTTTTTGCTGATGACCATGCATTCAGTTTTCTTGCAGTTTATTTGTAGACTTTTCATAAATAATATTTTCCCAATTTACTATTCTTTTGTGCTTAATTATATAACTGTAAATATTTTGCCATGGCAAAGGCAATATAAGATCGCCAGTGGCTAAATACTTGCTGTAATATATTCTAGCTCTTGGAATAATTTAGTACAGGTCTATATTTATTAACATGCATAGAAGAGTTTTTCGTCTTCATGGAATCATTAATGAAATTATGAGTCGTAAGGTAATAGTAGACTGAATATATTGGGATATGTAAATAATAGCTAATGAGGAATGTGAATGATGGTGTAATGGATATTTGATCAGAATGAGAAATCAGCGAGCCAGTTCGAATTTCACTTGAATTTGTTGCATTCACTTATATGCAAATATCCTTGGGAAAGGTATTAGTCCATCTCATTTTCCTCCATTAAAATCTCAATGCAGTCCTGGGTATGATGATAAACTACATCTGGCAGCAAGGCATCTTATTAGGGAGTTTTCAGAAGCATGAGACTATTTCTGAATTTCTTTTGTTCTTATGTCCGCCCAGACCCAAAGTGGTAGTACCTGTTATGGTCCCAGCTATGGGCAAATAGTTAAATTTTGACATTAAATTACTCATCAGGAGTTAACATGCCATTAAATCAATAAACAAATAAAATTTCAATGTCATATATATATATATATATATATATATATATATATATATATATATATATATATATATATTTCAATAAATAAATTTAATTTTTCATGAGATTAAAGCAAAGAAATTAACCAGATATCTAACATTTTATGTTTCTACTATTTCCATTTCGAGGCAAATGTGCTAACGAGACAGACCCAATAATAATCTATCATACTTTTTTGTTTGATATTACTTTATTATATTTTTTATATATTAATAAACTATGAAAATAAGAAATATTGTCATTCATTAAAAATAAAGAGAAACAAATACTGCCAACATATGAAACATCTTTTGTAAGCAATTGTTATCAACACCTGCCTATTTTTTGCTGTATTATCTATTGTGCTAACTTGGCGTATTTTGAATCTAAGTAGAATCAAATAATTGTTTTTTTAAGCTGAGTAAAAATTTCTGAAAATGTATACTTGTTAATAAGACCTCCTCCTACTTTTTTGTGCTTAATTTTCATTCATTTCTCATATTATACACAAGAAAACTATAGTAAAACTATTTATAGAACGAGATTTGGGATTCTTTATTTCTTTATGTGGTTCATGGTTGTATGATTTAAAAATAATTTATAGAGCAAATTAATTCTCCTTTAGTGCACTAAATGCATCACAGAATTACTTTAAAGGCAAAAGACCTTGAATAAGGAAAAAATATATCCAAGGATGTATGGAATATTTTTATCAGAAGTATTTAAAATTTTTTAATGAAAAGAAAATTAGCTTTTAATTTACAAGAAAAGGCTTTCTAGAAAACTGTCTCTGAATTCATATCTATGACATGTGTATTTTAACAAAACATAAATGTATATATTTATGTTTGTTTATAAATATATATTCTTGGTCATGTGTACTCATAATTTTATACATTAAGTGGGCTTTGAAAAGTTCTCAACTCAACAGGGTAAAATAAATTCTTGATATTTAGTCAGATTTTGGCAAGTGGTTTGGATCAAGGACATTTCAGCAACCCCTTATGCTAGCTGGATCTGCAGAAATTCTATGGGTGTTACGATATCTACCACTACTGAGATTAACCAGTCTACTCATAAAAAATTGGCAAGAATTTTCTTTTTTGGACTGATTTTTGTAGATTAGTATTCATTTGACTTTCTTCACCCCAAGAAATTTGTCAGAGTTGAAAAATATTTTTTTGTCATTTTAGATTGATTGATTTATTTTTAGGGTGTATTAACATTTGCAGGTTATTTGAAGTTAGACTATATTTTTAGATTATAAGTAGTTTTGAGAAATAATAATGAGTTACTGATACAAGTTCTACTATTTAACCCCCAACTGGGGAGAGAAGAGATAGATTCATCCCTTTCTCAAGGTTATTTCTGCATAAATGAAAATAACAAATTTGACTGGAAGTGGAACCTAGCTCTCCGATTTTCAGTTCAAATCTGTTATGCATTACAATACCAGCATATCCTAGCTTACAGCACATGGTATTCCCAAATACATGATGTTGCTTAACTTTAGGGATCATACAAGAACTGGTGTCTCAATGTTATATGGCCATAAGAATTTCTACTTCATGAATCAGAAGATGGACAGAGAAGAATGGTAAAGAGTCAGAAGACAAAGTTGTGGAGAGCCATGATTTCCAACATTCAGACTTATTCTTCCAAAAATTTAAATTTATTTTATATCATGTCACCCCAAGCAAGGCAGCAATGCTACTAAGAGGCAAGTGGTTATATGATGTAAAATAGGAAAGGAAAATGAAGAAACAATGTTCAGTTAGACAGAAGATGGTAATTGATGTTGCATTTATCAGGGAAGTAAAAAATCAGAAGGGAGTTCTAAAGGTGAGAAGTTTGAGGAAAAAACTATTAGAATAGAAATACAAATTCATCTAGTCAGTTCAACAGTAAAACAGTGAGACCTAGTTGTCAATTCAGTATCACACTTAAATTCATGTAGTCAAGACATTAAAGAAAAGAACTTATAAGAACAGTTGCCATGAAAATATTTGTAGAAATGAGAGATAGAAGTCATGTCATATTGAAGAGAAAGTGACTGAAGTTGAGATGCCAGGTCAGGATCAATATATCACAGAACTTTCTTTGAATTCTATGAAGAATCTTGAAATTTAAAGCAGAGGTACTAGACTAGATATGGCAACAATATTCAATGTACTGGCAAATGACAGATTTGTAAATGTATATCATCTTCACTATAATATCACTTATGTGCAAATATCTTTAGCAATGAATCCTTTACTTCTCTTCTCAAGCTATGATAAATAGTAGAACTTGTACATTATTTATACTGTTCAGACTGTAGTCCTTACCTTTATTGCCATGTTGCAATTTTTTGAACATTTTGTTTCTTGACATATGGCCCAGTGGATATAGGCGTTGGTGAGTTCCAATGACTTGACTCAAAGAGTTGTGTGTTCAGTACCTGGCTACAGCAGTGGTGAACAAATAACTTAGAATTGATTTAAAGGGAGATAATTACATGGCATCCAGATGTGACATTACACATGGAATGAGAATTATATACCCAGTGATCAAAATAAAAGGTTTGATTCAAAATTTCTAGCACCTGAATAAAACCTGAGCATGCAACAGCCAAAATGTCATAAAATGGCAATAAAGATGAGGATAACAGTCCAAATAGTGTGAATAATGTAAATACTAGCTCCTCTCAAAAGTATAAACGAATACAGTAGAATTTGTAATTAGGAAAAATCATTTTTATCTCACCAAAATCATTAATGCAATATTCACCTTAAAAAAGAATTATTCTGCTGTAGCAACTTTTTGGATAAGTGGATAAAAGCATTGTTTGAATCAAGTGACTTGACATAAAGAGTTGTGAGTTCAATACCTGGCTACAGCAGAGGTGAACAAAAACTTGAAGAGTTGAGTTAAAAGAAAATAACTGCTACTAAGACACCCAGAAGAAGCATGGAACTAGAACAGTCTACCCCTGTGGATGAAATAAAGGGTTCTATTTGAAATTCCAATCACCTGAAAATGATCAGCAACAAAGATCAAGACAACAGTCTGAACAATGTAAAAAGTATTTTTTTTCACACTTCCCATTTGTGGAACTCTCTTCTGGCTTCTTGATTCTCTGTCACCTATGATTAAAAAAAATCTGATACAAGATATTTTCTGGCATAGATGACTCAATGAGAAGAATCTATCCCCATGAATTAAATAAAGGGTTCACCTTAAAATTCTCTGAAAATTACAAATTAGGACAGAACTGTGAAGAAAGATGGTATAACGAATTAATCACTATTATGGTAAAATTCAAAATAAAGATGCTTATCTGAAAATAGTGTATAATTTTAACTTTTTTTAAAAACTGGGATGAATTGAGGTTGGTTTAATGGATAGTAGCTCGGAATAAGAGGAGTTCAAATTCCAGTCAGGTTTGTTAAATTTGCTTTTGTGCAAATACCCTTGGCAAAGGTATGATTGTCTACTCTCCCTCTACCATTGTTTGAATAGTAGGACTTTTCTCTAGAAAAAAAAAACATTATTTTCAAAAAACTGTTAATGCAGTATTCACCCACAATAAATTTTACAATTCAAAATGTTTTGCCTTCAAATAACTCTCAAAGTGTTGTGTTTATATCCATATCATGGTGAAACACCAGTTTCTGTATGATCACTAGAACCTGGTGGCTGATTGGATGTGTGGGTGTTGTAATGGATAATGGCTTGGAATTATTAATCAAAGGGCCAAGTTCTAATTCCAGTTGGGTTCATTATATTCATTTATTTTCAAATAGTCTTGGGAAAGGTATGGATCTATCTCTTCTCCTCACAACTATGGGTTAATTAGTAAAACTTTTATAACTAAATCATAATTGTTCTTTTAAAAATTCCTACAATTGAAAATGAATATTTTCTAGCTCTCAATAACCTGCAAAACATTGATAAGCTCTAAAAACAAATTAATCCATTTTAAATAAGAGAAATTGACAAGACAAGTCATTTGATAGAAAGCTACCAGTGTGTGTGTGTTTATATATATATATATATATTTTTTTTTTTTTTATCTGCCAGGGGTTAGTTACTTCCTTTTGGGAATAAGAAATAGTGATAATTAACATCATGATGAAAAAAAACCTTGAAACTTTGTAGATAAATTCATTGCAAACCGACACTTTGAGTTCTCATGAGGAATCAACAGTTGATCTTGCTAACAAGGGAAATAATGAAAGGCACTGCACTGAATTGATAAGACCAGCTGCAATTGCATATGAATATAGATAATATGGCATTTCAAAATAACACAGGGAACATGAAGTGCATGTAGGTTTTTTTCACACAAAAGCAAAAGATAAAAGAACAAAAAGGTGAAACTCATAGAAAACTTATCAATATCAAGAGGAAGGGCTGATTCATATATCTATGACAGCCATTTTTGTATCTACTCGTGTCTGCCTGAAAATACCCAGATGTTTTTAATAACACCTTTTTTATATCATTTCTTGGGCATTAAATTATTACTTTTGTTAATTATTAGGAATGACATTATGATAATGAAGAGTGAATGTTGAGACCAAAACATTAAGTATAACTGCTAAGATAAATCTCAATTTTTATTAAAAAATAAAAAGAGATATTTCAGTTTGATTTTGAAAATGACAAAAGGACTTTACCTTGACTGATCAAAGATTCAAAATAAAGCCTCATTTTCAAATTATTTCTAGAAAATTTTTTTTTTATATTACTGTTTTTCAACCTTCCTCAGATTTCGATGGACCTCGTAATTTTTTAACAAAATCTTTTTTTAATCATTTCATTCCAACCCTGTCACTAAAGCCACTAAGATGCAAGGAGTTACCGAGTTGGAAAAATATAAGGAAAAGAAAAACACTTAAGTAGAGAAAACAATTAAAGTATAGTGGGTTATCCGTTCTAGTGAAACATAGTTGGGTGTTGAAGAGATTAACTGAATTTGGCCTCGTAGGTAGATAGCCCACTATAAGTTATAAAAGGGGTTATAAAACAAGAAAATCAAATTGAGTATAGAAACAACATTTTATATATACACATATATCAATTACGTCTTTTTTTACAAATAAAGTAATGTCTTTAGGATGGGTCCAAAGGACGTTAAAATGTTTGTAGCAATAAATACTGAAAAGAAAGTTTGTCCATTGGTATGTGGGAGCATTTGTCTGTTAGGAATGTCTTTGAGGTCTCCGTTCCTTTGCTCAGGTAAGTAGGTCAGGGACAGCGAAGAAGAAGATGAGAGGGAAAGGAGGTGAGCATAGTGGATTGCTTGACGAGGTCAAGGGACATGCTAATTACGCTCGTACTTTTTCAACTCTGGCAATGCTTTCTGTGTCTGTTTTTTATTTCGTCTTTGTGGGTCCCAGCAGGTCGTTTGGGAATTCACACCCATATTTAATTCTGGGTTTCCCATTAGATGATAAAATTCATGTAAGCTCATGAACTGGAATTTAATATTTATTTAATTTTTAGTTTTCTGCCAGAACATATGCATGGAACCGGGTGCACAAAGACCAGTTTTGGTCATTTGCTTTCTGATCATCTGAGGGCAAACATCTGGTCCCTTGCTTTGCTCGGTTGGTATCACCACAAAAGAACAGTTATTAAGAAGACAGATGATAATGATTAACATTGCATTTAAATTTTTGAAGATCAAAGTTGACAAGGAACTGGAAGAAATTTCCACAAGATAAAAGTGTGAGAGAAGAAAATGCTAACATAGAACTTACAATTACATCTTGCCACTTCAACCTCAAAATGATGAGACCTTGCTGCCAATCTAGTACTGTGTTTAGATTCATAAAGTCTAGGTACCAGAGAAAAAAAGTTCGTCTGAAAAATTACCATGAAAATATTTATTTTATTAACATTTTTTTTGTTGTTGTTGTTTTCCATTTTCATGATTCTTGTGTTTTAGACCATTTATTAAGTAAAAAACAATGTTTATTTCTAAGATTGACTGAGTATGAGATCAAAGATTCTGTCTTTAAACTGTAAGGCATATATCATAGCTTTATCCAGATTCATGTCACTTTATTAAATACCTTTCCCAGAGATAGTTTAGACAACATACCATCTAAAAGTTAATAACAGAAATAAGGATGTTCATTTAGATAATTCAGAATAATTAACACTATTTTGTCACTATTACTCTCCTTTTATAATTTCATCTTTTACGTATTGTTCTGTTGTTAGTTTTATTATAAACAAAGAAAAGGGTATTAAACAATTATGCAATATCAGTAATCCTATAATCTTATATACTAAGGTAAGTGGGCTTAGGAAATTTGACACTCATGGAACATTAGGTACAGAGGAAAACAGTGCATAACCTACTTAATGAGCTTGTGTAAATGGATGGAAAAAGAGGGTTTACAAGGAAAGTAATAAGTCAAAGTTTACTAACAGCCACAAAGAATAGAAAATTGTGAGGATATTCTGTTCACCACCCTATAGATAGAAGTATTCATATTACATAACAGTTCTGGACTCTTTTCTTTGTTTCTAATGATATTTTCTGTATTTTTAATACTTTGCTCAGTTTTTGGAAAGTACAATTCGCCTTTGCATTTCAGTATCGCACTTTCTATCCTCTGTTAATATGCTAAACACATATCTAAATTGTTGCACTCATTTGATTTCAGTATCTCAAATTTGTAATTTGCATGTTGAGCTGTTCCTTTTGCTAACAAACATACATTTTGTCTCCTTGCAGTTTGTTTTAGTCCTTTTGTCTTTCTTTCCTTCACCATCTTCTCCAGGAGTCTTAGTAATTACAACCTTAAAAATACTATATTATACTATTTCCATGTTTTTATTTTGAAGTTATTTTAAAGGGGAGAAGAAAAAAAGTTCAAAGAACCTAGGAGGAGGAGGAAAAGAAAAAGTTCATCCGGAGGAAAATGATGATGATTAGAACAATAACATATTTAATATTTATGAGTTTCTAGAAGGGCAGGTTATTATCTGCAAAACAACTTCCCTCCAACCAAAAAAAAAAAAAAAAAAAAAGCAAAAATGAAGGATATGAATAAAACAATACAATATGTACATGTCAGTCAGTTAAGTGCCATACGTAATACAGGCTTGGGCGATCATGTCTTGAAAGAGACATGACTGACTGGGCAGAAGATTATCCCACAGTAAGCTGCCATTGCTTTCTGCAGTAGACTGGTTGCCGACTGTCCTATTATTTAACCCATAACTGGAGGGGAAGAGACGGATTAATACCTTTCCCAAGGGTATTTGCGGCTAAAGTAATTCAACTGGAATTTGAACTCGGCCCTCCGATTTCTTGTTCCAAACCGATATTTACTGTGCCACAATGCACATCCTACAGCATTTAAAAATTGCAATGCAGACAGGCAGGATAGTAGCTGTATAAACGTCAGAAGAGAGTTCTAAAGACAATGTGCATTGTGACTAAAGATATGTGTATATATATATATATATATATATATATATACACACACACACACATCTAGAATATGTATTGTCAAAGTGATGTGATCTTGAAAGGGGAGTGTTCATGTGAAGACAATAGTGTTAAATTCTGTTATTCTTAATTTTGTATTTTATTTGTTTTATAGAAACCAAATGAGGCAGTTTCATAGGCATAATGTCATTACTTTTTGTTTGCTTTTAAACATGACATTTCATGTAAAATGAAACTAATAAATTTTGAAGAGAATGTGTCCAATGTAGAATAAAATTTTATTCTAATGAGCAAATTTTTTCATAATTACATATTTCAATTGTCAGTTGCAATAACAACTTTCAAATGTGATTTACACCAATACGAAAAAGTGTTATAATAATTCTGAACTTTGAAAACTACATTGACTATGAATCTTCATTATCATTTTTGTCATACAAAGTTGCTATTTTTTTTTTTTTTAATCACATCACCCCAAGCAAGGTGGTAAGGCTACTGGTGTGCAGGGGGCTACGTAAGAGTGAATAGATTGGAAGAGAGAAAGCCGGAAACCACGTCCTAAACAGGGAACAAGGGATGTGCCTCTACACCTGTTCAATAGGCGTGGGTGGATTGTGAACCGGACGATAGTTCAGTCTATCTACTCCAATTATTTCTAAACTTTTATAGACTTGAAGCCTTTTAACTTTTTTTTCCTAACCTTTTATAGGCTTGAAGCCTTCTCTAACCTCATGATAAAAAAAAGCATAAGAAAAATGGTTCACTGTGTTATGTTAGACAAATTTTCTTTCCAGAATTAATTATCTTACATAATTTTCTATAATTTACTATTCACCCATGCATAGAATATTACTGCCATATATGGCTTTTGCTTTTACCTTGAGCTCCTCAATAAAATCCAAAGTAGAATCAGCAATATTATCAGTACTGATCTAGCAGCTCAGTTTCAGTCACTTTCCCACTGCCATTAGATTAACTCTTTGTGCCTTTCTATAAATAATTTCATGGTAATTGTTTGGATGGGCTCTTCACTATAGTATCTAGACTTTTTAAATTTAAATGCAGTCCTAGACTGGCATCAAGATCTCATCAATTTTGTTTGTCTGGCAAGATGTAATCCTAGGTTCTATGTTAACACTTTCTTTTCTTGTATTTTTTACTTGTAGAATTTCCTACCGGCTCCATGATTTCCAGCCAACATTAATCTATAATGATTTAAATACAATTGAATTATAAAGTTAAGCTTATTAGATGTAACTGTAAGTTCTATGTTAACACTTTCTTTTCTCGCAATTCTCGATTGTGAAACTCTTTTCTGGTTCCATGCTTTCCCCACCACGTTAATCTGCAAAAATTTAAATGCAATGTCAATCACTATCTACCCCCCTTCTAATTATTCTTATCTCTTATTAATGTTTCTGTTCCTAATTCTTCTACACCCTGTAACTCATTGTGACTTAGTCACTTTACTGCCTTGCATCTGGGGAAACCAATTTAAAATATGTAAAATAGTTTTTGTACTATTAGGAAAAAATTTGAATTTTTTATCCCGGCATACAGTGGAAGATACTGATTGGAATTCTTTTAGACCAGTGTTTTTATGCTAACAATAACCAGCAGATAACACCAAACTAAGAATATAAATACAAAACAGTTTTTTTATTTCTTTTTGATCACTTTTGGACTGGGTCTTCTTCATAGTAACTGGCTGATAATATTAAACAAAGGAAATAAAAATAGGAACAGTGGACATTTATTGCTAGAAACAATGTTAAATTCTAATGAATTTTTGTTCTGCATTTTTGCTGTTGGCATCATGACATTTTGGCCATTGTGCCCTCCAGCCTTCATCAGGTGATTGTTGAGCATGGTTAATTATAATGCTTTTCCTTTTTTTAAGAATGAGTTGCTTCCAAGTCTCAAGCAGAAACTTCACAAGATTACAATTTTTTTTCCAAACAAATGAGGTGCCATACAATCAGAAAAAATGCATCATGATTACTGCATAGTGAGAAATGTACACAAGATGCAAGAATATGATTTTTTTTTTTTTTTGCAACTCAAATATTTCATGACTGCCAGGAATTTGATCCGGATATTTGCTTGCTCTTTGTGACAGCCTTCTTAGAGTCCTCATAACAACAGGTGATGGTGGTATTATTATTAGTATATATAATGGTTGGCCTGAGGATTGTGCTCAAGCATAAATCAGACTACTCAGTGTTGACATTAGTGTCTACACTGTCAATTCTTTATTCAAACACACCATATTCTGGATATTCGCCACTTTTACCTTACAAATATAGCATGCATTTAAAACTATATTTTATCATTTTATATATATATATATATATATATATATATATATATATATAAATTTTTGTTTTTTAAACCGTTTTGCCCCAAGCAAGGTGGTACCCCCACTGATGCATAGGGGGTTACATAAGAGTAAAAATTTAAACAGGAGAAGAGTGAAGAGAAAAACAAACTAGTTACAGGGGGTGTCAGAGAAAGGGCAAGAGAAGGATGGAAATACAGATGCAAAAGAACAAGATATACAGGGTGATGTAAAAATAACTGGAGTCAAGTGGATAAGAGATGGGTATTGCTTTGCATTTAAATTCCTGGGGGTTGCAGCCATCAGGAAAGCAAGTATATGGAATGGAGTTCCAGAGGCGAGAAGTGCGATAAAAGAAGCTGCTGGAGTAGAATATATAATGTATATATATATAAGTATATATTAAAAAATATTCTCATAACATATTCAAACAAATACCTATATCTATGAAAAAAAAATTTTGACAAATTCAAATAGCTTAAAAATATTCAATGAAAAAAAACAAAAAACATATCATCCCTCAAAAATGGTGGATATTATTTTCTCTAATAAATATTATAATATTATTATAATATATCTAATATAAATATTATTATATCTAATAAACTAGAATACAAAAATTAAACCAATCCAAACAAAAACAACTGAAAAAAATAGTTTAGTTCAAACCCTATAAAAATACAATAAAAACAAAAATTATCAATAAAAATATGATCAAATTAGTTACAACTGCATGGATAACATTAAGAAAAGAATAACTAAGCAAAATAAAAAGAAAATATTCAACATATCCAGTAAACATTACAACATTAATAGCAATAGCATTGATCAAAATAACGTCATCAAATATAATTTCAGAAACAAAGAAAATTGCCCACTTGACAATAACTGCTTAACCAATAACATAATGTGCAAAGCTATCATAAGAATTAACACTAACACAGATGAAAAAAATTATATAAAAGCCACAAGAAAAACCTGAAAAGAAAGCTATTATAACCACAAAAAATAAAAAAAAAATACGCAAACAATACAACCCTATCAAAATACATATGGAGCCAAAATCAAATAGAAAATTATAAAAAGAGCAGCCTCATACAGTATTAACAGTAACAATTGCAAAGTATGCTTAAAAGAGAAATTAGCAATAGTTTTAAAAACCAAACTAAACTCTTACACAAAAACAATGAAATAATGAGTAAATGTAGGCATATAAATAAATACCTTTCTATTGAAGCACCAATTAAAAATAAACAAATAAATCAATTTATGATTTTTAAATAAATATAATAAAACTTAAAAAATATGAATAAACAAACAAATAGTAAATACGCACATCTGTACATTTGTATGGATATATAAATACAGGGTGTGATGGAAAAATTTTTACCCTGTTATATTTTTAATTTCACATCTGTATATTGTTTGTTTTTGATTTTGTCAACTGCACAGTATAGTATGGTCAGTTGGGCACCGTCTCTGAGAAAAAAGCACCATGATGCAATTCACTCTACTGGAAATTTGAAAACAGCATGCTGTACTGTTTGGGTGTCAATCTAAGGAAAGGGCAGGGGATTTGGAAAAAGTTGGATGAGTTTAGTGGTGATTACAAAGGTACAGCAGCTCAGAAAACTCACTCTGATCATCCTAATCAAAAAGAACTCCTTAGTTTGTTGTTGAAGGCTTCACTCAACCTCAAGGCCTACATCAAGAGACTTAAGAAGGTAGTGCTGAACTGAGTCAAGTGGGTGGCTGCTGGAAGACCCTATATCTGGCAACAAGAGTCTGCACCATGTCACACAATCAGGAGAACCCAGTTATGGCTGTGAGAGAATTTCCGTGACCACATCACCATTTAAATCTGGCTACCTGATTCTCCAGACTTCAGCCCCTAAGATAACAAATGACAACAACTGGAAGAAAAGAGGAAAATATCAACAAAATGATATAAATGATGTAAAAGTGAAGTCACACATCACCTCCAGAAATTTTCAGACCACTCTGACAGTATCTGGAGTAAATGTGTGCCTACAATCAGATGAAAATTGAATGAACATTGTATTCATTGGAGAACTCTTAGAATGAAATCTCTGCTCTCGATGAAAAACAAAGTTACCCATTCTTGAACTCCATTCTCTGGACAGATGAATCAAAGATAGAATAGTTAGATCACAATCAAAACTGCCATATTTAGAAAAAAAGCCAACACTGCTTACCAAGCAAAGGACCTCATCCCAACAGTGAAGCATGGTGGTGGAAATGTTAAGATCTGGGTCTACTTTTTTGTCTCTGGACTAGAAATGTTGTGGTTAGACCTGAAGCTGGCAGTTCATGCCAAATATCCCTCCAACCTCTAAGTTTTGCAAGGAGTGGGCAAAAATCCCTAACAACAAGTGCAAGAGACTAATCAGTGGCTACAAAAATAGTTGGTTGAATTAATCATTGCAAAAGAAAAAAGAAGTTAAACAGAGTATTAACTAAACGGGTTCACATACTTTTGAGCAATGACAAAGTTTTGGAGAGGATGGAAATGAAAAGGAAATTAATGCTTAACATCAAGAAAAGACAGTTAAAGTATTTGTGACATGTAATGAGGAAGGAAGGCTTGACAAATCTGGTACTCACAGGTTAGAATAAAAAAGAGACTGAGGGAAGCAATATGTAACATGCTTGATGGGCTTGAGCAAGGTTTGGAAGGAGTAACAGGAGAAAGCATGTTAAGAGCTACTAGGGATAGGGATATACGGACGGCCTTGAAAAGACATGACACATAGAAGAAAAATAAAAATACATCTTTTCTTTTTACTGTATGTGATCATGTGTTGTGGTGCATTGGATATCGGCTCGGAACAAGAAATCGGGGAGCCGAGTTCAAATTCCAGCTGAATTCATTGCATTCACTGACACGCAAATACCCTTGGGAAAGGTATTAATCCGTCTATTCCTTCCAGTTATGGGTTAAATAACAGGACAGATTGGGTTCTATAGCCTTGGTCGGCAACCAGTCTACCGCAGAAAGCAATGGCAACCTACTGCGGGATAATCTTCTGCCCAGTCAGTCATGTCTCTTTCGAGACATGATCACCCAAGCGTGTATCACTTATGGCTCTTAACTGACTGACTGATCATAATTTGGAAAGTGTATTTTAGAAATTGATGTTTGCATGCACACTGAATAGGGTTATTCTAAATTTGTTCACAACAACAGTAACTCTGTCTAGGGGTGGGTGTCACAAACTTTCAAGTGGCACTGTAGGTATACACTTGTGCACATATATAAACATGCATTCACAGGCACATGTACACTTGTGTTTGCTTTGTTATTAATAAACTGGTGCTTAATTGGTAAAGGGATTTTTTTCCTATTTTTAGGGTATTAATTTAGTTGGAGTTATAGAATGTTTTTTTGTTGTTTGAATATATGTGGTGATACATACTGAGCAAAGTGAGGGACCGGATGTTTGCACTCTCATGACCAGATAGCAAATGACTAAAACTCCTCGGTGTGTACCCCAGCTCCAAGCAGAGTTTTCCAGTTGAAAACTAAAAATTAATTAAATATTAAATTCCAGTTCAAGCCTACGCGAACTTTATCAGCCAATGGGAAGCCCAGAATCAAATATGGATGTGAATTCCCAAATGATCTGCTGCAATCCAAAAAGTCGAAATAAAAAGCCGATACAGAAAGCATTGCCAGACAGACAGACATACACAGACTCGAGAGAGACGAGTGTAATTTGTATCTCCCTTGACCGATGTCAAGTGAATTACTATGCTCACCTCCCTTCCCTCTCATCTTATCCTTTGCTGTCTCAAAACTACTTACTGACCAAAGGAGCAGATACATCAAAGACATTCCTAATTTACAACGCTCCTACATTCATACGCAAAAACTCTCTTTTTAGCATTTATTGCCATGAACATTTTAACGTCCGTTGGACCCATATTTAAAGGATTACTTTAATTGTGAAAACCTAAATTGATATGTGTATATATAAAATGTTATTTCTAAACTCAATTTGCTTTTCTCGATTTTTAACCTTTTTATGACTTTTAGTGGGCTATCTACAACGAGGCCAAATTCCGTTAATCTGCAACAACATACAACTACACTTCACTAGAACTGATAACCCACTATAATATATATATACTCCTGTACACTTTAGTATCCATATGAACACACACCCACACACATGTAATTTTTAAATAGTATATATGTAGTAAATTAAATATTTGCTTATATCATATGTTATTGTTTATCTAATCTTTCATTTTTATTTAATGGTTGGTATCTTATTTGTTTTTGCTTTCATGTTATATTTTGAGGGATTATAAGAGGTTTTGTTTGTTTATAGGTGTTTGTATGTATACATACATATTCATATGAAATGATTAGTTTGAACATTATTTTTGATCAATACTTGTATTTAAGTAGATATTCTGTTTATAATCAAACAGTATTATATATTTATTTCTACCGGCCTGATTATTTACGATAAATTTTTGTTACAAAAATGTGTCATTTGGCAGAATTCGAACCTGCAACCTTTATCCACATAGGGGAAGCCACCAATTGATCTGGCGCGTCTTAGACCTCTCGACCAATTAGTGGCTTCCTCTATGTGGATAGGGGTTGCAAGTTCAAATCTTGCTGAATGACACTCATTTTTGTAACAAAAATTTATCATAAATAATCAGGCCGGTAGAAATAAATATGTAATACTGTTTGATTATAAACAGAATATTTACTTAAATACAAGTATCGATCAAAAATAATGTTCAAACAAATCATTTCAAATAGTTGGTTGTTTATTACCAGTTTCGTTAATATTCATAACATATTCATATGTTTGCTTGATTATTTATTTATTGATTTATTACTAATTAATTTTTCTTAATTTTATATTGGTTTATTTTTAATTAGTTCCTAGATATCAAAGTTACATGTAAGTTATTTATATATCCACTGTTACCCATTATTTCAGTTTTTAATTAGTTCATAGATATCAAAGTTACATGTAAGTTATTTATATGTCCACTGTTACCCATTATTTCAGTTTTTAATTAGTTCATAGATATCAAAGTTACATGTAAGTTATTTATATGTCCACTGTTACCCATTATTTCAGTTTTTTCATGTTTAAGTGTTAACTTTGGTTTTTAAAAGTTATTATAAGTATTATTATTTATTCTTGTAAATTTATATTCACTGATATCAATTGATTTTTATGAATAAATTTTGCATTATAATAAAAAAAACTACCCCAAAACTTTGATTATGATAAGTAATAAAGTGATTTTTAAAACAATAACTGAATGGTAACACTAAGCAAAGGGTATAAAAAATGAAACCATTTACTGAACTGTCATATAATATCAGTCCTTCTGTATGACAGTGAGTGCTGATTAATCATTTTACAGATGATGAAAAGACTTGAAGCAACAGAAAAATGGCTCTAGAGAAGGATGATGGGAATTTTTATGAACCAAATACGTAAGCAACAACAAAGTTTTAGAGAAAATGGAAATTAATACTTAGCATCAAAAAGAAATAGTTGAAATTTCTAAAGAAAAATAAAGAAGAAAAAGGGCTTGGAAAGTTTATACCCACAGGACATATTCAAAGCAAGAGAAGCAGAGGAAAACAATGCATAAACATATTTCATGATGGCAGAATAGGATTTAGATGAAATAATAGACAATTTAAGAGCTCCAATGGGCAGGAAATTATAGAGAGACATGGTCCTTAATATTTTGAAGCGACACAGTACATAGAAGTAGTAGTTTAGTAGCAACTGATTTTGATACCAGTAACTATTCGATGGCATCTATGATGCTAGTAAATAGTATCTTGTTTATATAGAAGTTAAGATATCTGTCCGTGAAAAGTATTTTTTTTTATTTTAAATAATTTAACTATAAAAAATCAGAATTTAATCAATTGAATTTTTTAAAATAAGTTCACGCAATATAAACCTCAAGAGCCACACAATGTAGATTTATTGAATAGGATGTGTGATATGAATGATTCACCAACAATTTGAAAATGAAAATTCATCTAATTATAGAAATTTAACAAAATTGTGTATTTATTGCACTAATGAGCCAATTTATTGTTGTACAATAACAGCATTTTTGCAGTATTTATATTATTCGGACTATTGTCCTCTCTTTTGTTGCCATTTGTATGACATTTCGGCCGTTGTGCCCTTCGGCTGTCTTCAGGTGCTAGGAATTTCAAACCACACACTTTATTACAATCACTAAGGTATATCATTCTCATCCCTTGCGTAGTAATGCCTCTTTTGGAAATCATGAGTTATCTTTAACTCTTAAAGTTACTTGTTCACCACTGCTGTAGCCTGGTATTGAACTCCCAGCTCTTTGAGTCAAGTCTCAGAAACTAACCAATGTCTATATCCAGTCGGCCATGTGTTCTTAAAATTAGAGGTTATAAAATGTACATCAGAATACTTATCACATACTTTTACTCAGTAATATTGCTACTTAGGAATAGAACATGAATTTCCATATTTGATGTCAGATAAAACCCTTTTCATTTCAGCAGGGAATGTTAGGAAAATATTTAAGGGAGTTTGCAGCTAAGCATTTGAAGCTGTGGAAATATGTCGCTAGAACAGACCAAAGAAAAAACTTAGACACAACAAGAACAACAGGAAATGCATTTTATAACAATGCTGCAGTTTCTAAGAAACAAAATCAGACAAGCTATAAACTTTCAGGTAATGTAACTTTACATGTGATACTTTTATCTGCAATCAAATCTAAACTTATTTATAAATGAAACTTTGTCTGTCTGTGTGTGTGTGTGTGTGCGTGCGTCCATTACCTATAGACTCCAAAATGGCTGAACCGATTTTCTTGAAAATTTACACAGTTGTACTATAAGCGTCTGCAAATGTTCCTTGTGTTCACTTACACACAAATACCCTTGGGAAAGGTATTAATCTGTCTCTTCCCTCCAGTTATGGGTTAAATAATAGGACAGATTGGGTTCTGTAGCCTTGGTCGGCAACCAGTCTACCGCAGAAAGCAATGGCAACCTACTGCGGGATAATCTTCGGGATAATCTTCTGCCCAGTCAATCATGTTTCTTTCTTTCGAGACATGATCGCCCAAGTGTGTATCACGTATGGCACTTAACTGACTGACTATGATGTACAGGTTGCAATGAGTAAATATTTTTTTATAATCGTGTCACCCCAAGCAAGGCATTTTACTACCACTGTTGTGCAGAGGGTTACATAGGAATGTTGAGGAGTGAGAGGTTGCAGGGGGTGTCAGAAAGAGAGTAGGAGAGGGAAGAGAGTACGATGAGAGTGGGGTGGATGTAGAAAAGCATGAGAGAGAGGATGTAAGTTAGTGAGACAGGAAATGACTATTGACTTTACATTTAAATTCTTGGAGATTGTAACTGTCAGGAAAGCAAGTATGTGAAAGAATTCCACAGGTGGGAAGTGCGAGAAAAGAAGCTGCTGAAGTAGAATTTGCGTTTACAATTTATTGGCTTCACAGTAAAAGGGTGAGATCTAGTTGCTAATCTTGTGGCTCGAGGAAATTCATATATAGGCAGTACCAGTGAGCTAAGTTCATCGGAGCAGAAGCCGTGAAAGTATTTATAGATTTGCTACCATTTTATATTTTTAATTTTGTGTACATGCATTGTTTGTTTTTGTTGACTCAACAGTATAGTAGGGTCAGCCGGGCACCATATGCAAGAAAAGAAGCATCATGATGCAATTCATTCCACCAGAAATTTGGAAATGACATGTTATAGTGCTTAGCATCTGTACTGAAAGTTCCAATACAAACATTTTAAATTGTTTGGGTGTCAGTCTGAGGATAGTGTAGAAGATTCAGAAAGAGTTGGATGAGTCTAATGCTGATTACAAAGGTGTTTGGGGTAATCATTAGTGATGGCAACATTATGCCTCCATTCATCTCCCTACAGGGACTCAAACTCAACATATAGGCCTACATCAAGTGCCTTGTTTCTAATGTTGCCCTGGGTCAAGAAAGTAGCTGCTGAAAGACCCTATGTCTGGCAACAGGATTCTGCACCATGCCTCACAAGCAGGAGAACCCAATCATGGCTGTTAAACAATTTTTGCAATCACATCAGCTCTTAAATCTGGCCACAAAACTCCCCAGACTACAACCCTGTTGATTATGATACATAGGGCACAGTTGAGTTAGAGACTCCTTGTAATACCAAAAGGTGAACTAAAAGCAAGGGTTATGATAGCATTTACCAACTTAAACAAAGAAACCTTCCAGAATAGCAGCAGGAGATTCTAAATTTGTCTGGAAACTGTGGTTGATGTGGTTTTATTGAATAAATTTACTCTTTAATATTTCAAGTTTTATGTAATTTTCATATACCTCTTAAAATGAGATGATAGTGTTATTTTCATTTTTGCATCATTGAGATGACAATTTTACCCTGTATTTTATTAGATAAAGATATTGTTTGGTATTAAGCAGATGAGGGTTAATGTGTTTTCTCATCATAGTCCATGCTCAAGCCCAGGTGGAAATGAGGATTAGAAATGTTAGTTGTCAAGGTATTTGAAAATTTGGCAATAAGATATTAGTGTCTTAATTGAAATTTTTTTTATCATTTAACCCCAAGTAAGGCAATAATGCTACTGATATGCAAGTATATTTACTGAGTGAATAAATATAAGAAAAATGTTTCTGCTTAGTACAATAAAAGAAAAGGGTTCAAGGAGACAGAAGCTGATTGACATTGAATTTAACTCTTTGAAGATGGACTGGAAAGCGAGAAGCTGGAAGAGCATTCCACAAATAAACTATTAGCATAAAACCTACAGTTACATCTAGTTCCATTATAATAATAAGACGGAGTTGCCAATCTAGTTCGTCATTTATGAAGGTGAGTTACCAAAGAACAATTGACCAGAACAATTACCATAAAAGTATTTATAAATAAGGCAAAGGTATAGTATATTATGTTAGATTAAGCTGAGTGAATATTTATTCGTAAGTAATTATTGACTTATTCATTGACAAATTTAAGAGAGTAGAGTTGTTTCCCATTGTCTATTCCATAGTTTGAATTTGGAATTTTCCTTCTCCCAGACTGGTTGCTACCCAAAGATAGAGAACCTTATTTACTCTGTTGTTTAACTCATAGCTGGCAGAGATGGACTTATGGACTTTCCAAGGACATTTAGGCAAAAGTGAATGCAATAGATAAGGTTGGAATCTGAACTTAGCTTACAATTACACTTATTGCCCTGTCAGCTTGGGCTTCAGAATATGCCAATTGCACCTCTGCAGAGGGAAAACAATGAGATGTCTTAGGTATGACAATAAACACTATTCGGTAGAAACCAATGAGATGTCTTAGGTATGACAATAAACACTATTCGGTAGAAACCAATGAGATGTCTTAGGTATGACAATAAACACTACTACCATTCTTGGTAGAAACCAATGAGATGTCTTAGGTATGACAATAAACACTATTCGGTAGAAACCAATGAGATGTCTTAGGTATGACAATAAACACTATTCGGTAGAAACCAATGAGATGTCTTAGGTATGACAATAAACACTATTCGGTAGAAACCAATGAGATGTCTTAGGTATGACAATAAACACTATTCGGTAGTAAAGCCACTGATTGGGAGATTTTGAGGATCTTGGAATCACCTCTCAATTGTTGCTATTCCCAGATCTATCCTGATCAGGTGTGATAACACCTGTTAGAGTCCAAGCTATGGAAAAATAGTTCATCCCCAAAATAAAGTCAAAATATCATGCAAGTGTAAAAATAGACTTTTATAGTAAAAATATCAGCAAAACAGTTTTGAAGAAAATATCACCAGCTATGTATTTTTGAAGGAAAAATATTACCAGCAATACTTTTGACACTTGGCAAAACCCTGTTGACAAATATAAGCCAATAAAACCTGATCTACAAACTGATGTTTTACAAAGAATACATATACTATTCATATGAATCTATTATGAAAATTTTATCAGCATTAAATAACCCGTTGTGGTTGATATGCCATAAAACAAACCAAATTGTACTTGCTAGACAAAGATCAACTGGTATGACAAGCATGTCAGTTAAACATATATTAACCGAGTATTTAGACTTTGCTCTCCCAAGACAAAAATGCTATAATATAAACATCATGTCTTCAAGAAGGCAAGAGTGAATGACATAATATCATTTCTTAAAGCAGTGGGCCTCTACCAAAAAAATATGAATCAAATATGAATGTCAATGAAACAAAATCAATTTATCTACAAAGTGTATATCTGAAAAGAATGCATCAATAAAACAAGACTCTCAATAAAAATCCTCTTTACAAAAATATGTCCATGAAATCTGATCTACAAACTGATTTCTAACAAAGAATACAATTCTGTTCATAATAATCTATTATAAAAGTTTTATCAGCATTAAATAACCCATTGAGGTTGAAATGCCATAAAACAAACTAAACCAATTCTGCTTATTGCAAGTGATAAAAAATAAGCAAAATGTACCGCAATACTTTATTTTCAATAATTTATGAATTGATCATAACGAAACTGTTTTTCATTAAAATTACCTTTAAAACAACTTATTTGATCGACTTTAAATGCATATCAGTCAGTTAAGTGCCATACGTGAAACACACTTGGGTGATCATGTCTCGAAAGAGACATGACTGACTGAGCAGAAGATTATCCCGCAGTAGGTTGCCATTGCTTTCTGCAGTAGACTGGTTGCTGACCAAGGCTAAAAACCCAATCTGTCCTGTTATTTAACCCATAACTGGAAGGAAGAGACATTAATACCTTTCCCAAGGGTATTTGCATGTAAGTGAATGCAATGAATTCAACTGGAATTTTAATTTATTGCATTCACATTAATGCATATAAAAACCATAAATACATTCTAATATTATCACATGAATGAAAATTTTATCTCAGATAACAATTGTCACTGATAGCAAAATAGGTAACTGTTGGGGCACCTTCCCTGTTTACACTAATATGGACTCTTCCTAAGACTATTATATAATAGTAGTCATTAGTGGACTACAGGCACAACAGAATGTAGTAGCATTGTGGTGTAACAGTAGTGTATCCCAAAGATCTAGTTCTGAGGGTACCATTGCCCAGTCTCATGTCTCGTATTATCTAGTATTCTCTCATATTTGACTGACTGTATTGTACGACATTCTACTAACTTCTCTGTATATATTCCTCTTCAATATATTGCGTTTTATACTGTATTACTCTGTGCTGTGTATTTATTGGATCTAACCCCAGATCCACATTAGTAACAATTGTCACTGATAGCAAAATAGGTAACAATCGTCACTGATTGCAAAATAGGTAACAATCGTCACTGATTGCAAAATAGGTAACAATCGTCACTGATTGCAAAATAGGTAACAATCGTCACTGATAGCAAAATAGGTAACAATTGTCCCTTACAGCAAAATTAGAGCAAAAGAAACATATGCAACATTCTTTTTCCAAAGATAGAACAAAGTTAACCATAGACAAAATTCTCAATCAGGGACAGGTGACATTAACTCCAGCCTCATCTGTTGAATTTACCTTTTTACCCTTCATTTCTCTCTACAGCTATGAGTTAAACAGTTTTTAAATCTTAGCAGTGCATAATTCAAGAGTTGAAGATTTTTTGGGAAGGCAGCAGAATATAGATTCTTTCATATTACGTGTCGATTGCTAGGAAGAGGTATAATACATTAAAAGCATCAGGCATTAAATAATGTGTTTTTGAACTTGTGGAAATTAAGAATAATTGAGAGGAAGTTAACTTATTCAAGTATTTCAGAATGTAATGGGATAACTGACAGATATTGAATAGTGATCTCTTGCTTTGAAGGAAAAAAAGGTACATGAGAATTGGCTTTTAAATTTTTATGCATTTTAGAGGAAAACTAATAGACTTACACTTTAGTTAAAAAAAACCCTCTGAAAATATTTAAAGTCAAAATAGTCAATCCATCCCCTTGTTCACATCATCACAGTCTTGGCACTTAGAAATAAAAGATGAGAAAGGAATCTCTTTTGATTCAAATCCTTATGAGTAGTAAAGTGAGATCAAGATTGAAAGATAAGTATTTTTTATGGGATTCATTTTTTGGAGTTAAATTTGTTATTTAAAAGTAAGTGGTGGGTGCTGAAAATTTGTCAGTTTCACTTCCCAAAATCTGGCCAAATAAAATTTTTGTTTAGCCTCCTCTGGGTCAGTTTGAGAATAATTTAACACTGTTTGTGACAGAAGAGAAAAAGAAAACAAAAAATGTAGAGTTGGGGAAACAGATCAGATCGATAAGTGCAAAGAATCCCATAAAACTTTGACCTTCTTTTTGACTGCATATTGAAAGGCACTTTTGTAGAACTTATCAATTAATTTATTTCCTCATTTTATTCAATTTAAAATTGATTTTCATCTGGAGAGTTTGTTTTAGCATTGTATCACAGATAATGAGAAATTCAATTTAAAATTTGGATTTATTGTACCAAGTCTGAAATCATTACTTCAGTGATGTGGAAAGTAATTTCTCTTAAACAAAGAGAGAAAAACTATGGAGGATGAAATAAAAAGACAAAAGAAATGCCTACTGATATATCAAATATGAAATTACCCCAAACAGACACACATTCATGTCATTGGCTATCCTGGCTCTCCACAATTTCCTGTCCTTTCTAGCTCTTAGAAAATTTCTCTTCTTATTCTTTCTCCTGAACCTCATTCTGTCATTCTTTTACACAAGCTCATTCTTCTATGAGCCGTCTCCTTTCAGAATGTTGGTGATCCTGGCTCTCTCTACAATTTCCTGTTGTTTCTAGCTCTTAGAAAATTTTGTCTTTTTGTGATCACTCCCAATCCTTGTTCTGCCATCCATTTACACAAGCTCATTAAGTAGGTAATGTGCCATTTTTCTCTGTCTTTTGTGTTTTCAGTATGTACTGCAAGTGTCAAATTTTCCAAGTCCTCTTTCCTCATGTGCCCTAGAAATTTCAACTATCTCTTGATGATGTTAATTATAAATGTCCTTTATTTCCCCATTTTCTCTAGAACATTGCCATTGCTCACCTGTTCGGTTCATTATATTATCAGCATACTTCTGTAGAACATTTCTATTCATTTATATGCATAACTGGCCACTCATATCTAAGTATGCTTGTCTGCTATGGTGTTACAGATGCCTGCTCAGACATATTTCTGCTTGTTCAATATCCAAAGAGCACACCTTTAGTTTGTTCTGCTGTAACACATTAATTGCATTGCATGTGGAAAAATATGATAATATAATTACACGTGAAAAAAATATAATCCTAAGTTAAGTACGACAGAGCGAAGGAAATTATTACTAGTGGTATTATTAATTCTGCAGATTATTGGTTACAATATGAATAGAGGAAAGTGAGCCTAATAGGTGATAAGATTGTTTATTGTTGATCGCAGTATGAGTGGAGTGAAAAAAATATATATCACAAAATTTTTGAAATCTTGAAAATTAGCTGGAAAGTGAATTGATCAAAACATTTTGCAGGTTTAAAGTGACAAGTCAAATTGGGTCATCATATTGACGACCATTATGTAGCAAAGCAGAAACAAGTGACTAAGAAAAATATCATTGCAAACCCGAAACTTGCAGCTGGTAGAAGTAAAAAATAAACAGTAGTCAAAACATTGTTTCGACTATTGTCGAAAATTTTTGATGGGGCCAAGAAAAGTCAAATTCTCAATTTTTGAATTTGCTGGGAAAGGATTTGTAAATTTAAAAACTTGAAAAATAAATGATGTAATCAGTTGAATCAGAAGAAGACAAAAAGAAATGACATCAACAGAAATATTGCTATTCATTGGCTAAACCAAGGGAATAAAATCACTCTGCCTCATAATGCAAGCCGGGAGTAATTTCATTGGTTTAAGATTTGATTTGCATGGACAGCCCGTGTCTGTCATGCACCCCCACCCAAGAGAATTTGGGACAGGTATAAAAACTAGAGCCCAGAAGGCCAAAATCACTTTTGCAGTTGGAGTCAGCACTCAGTTGGAGCTGAGCCTTGGGACCAGTCGAGATGTAAGAACAAAGATGGAGTCAGCCATAGAGACAGTGACAGTTGTCTCTGATAGTTCTGGCTGAAGATGTAAAGAAACAGAAAAAAGCCTGCCACCGACCGACCTAAAAGGATTAAAGTAAAATAAAACACTTATGATAAAGTCCTGGCTAAAGATGTAAGAAACAGAAAGAGCCAAGAAAAAGTTAAAGTCAAATTAAGTTGTTGTTGCTGTGCCAAGCTAAGGCAGACAAGACAAATTTACCGCCACCATCACATTTTCAGCAGTTTCTGGAAAATTTGAATAAGACATTTTGAATCGTCAGAACTTGGAAACTGATTGGAGTGATAAACGTAATTAACCGAGAATTTGAATTAATATTAAGAAGACAAACATTACTCTTAATTGAAAACTTTTGCTTTGTTGTAAGGATAAGAAATTGATGACTGTTATATTCTATTTCTTTTTGGTGTTTTTTTTTATATGAAGACTTTTCCGTAACTTATTCAGGCGTCATTGAAATTATTTTTTTTGGTGCTGTTTTTCATTAACCCAAATAGGCAGGTGCGTCTGGTCTGGTTTGATGTGGTAAAGATACAGCTAGCAAGATTTCAACATGCCTTCCTTGGGATCAAAATTCACAGCATGGGCAAGGAGGAACACTGTTGTAATAGATGACTTAAAGACCAGCTACCGTGTTGAAGCCATCATGACTAGCAACCTGAGAGCATCGTCATATCTGGTGCCGTATTGACCGAGGTAGACCCAGGCTGACTATGCATGTTACACTGCAACTATATGCCAAGCAAACCTTACTTATAGTTTGTATGAGGGAGAACTCATAATCCTTGTATGATAAAAAGTTTGAACAAGGCTAGTATGCTCAAACTGTCAGTCATGTTGACTTGTGACTTTGTGCAACATACTAGGATTTTCTTCTAAGGTTTGTATCACCTTTGTGACAAATCAACCATGGTGAAATTTAAACCCTGGTCTCATAGTCAGAAAGCAAACGGGCCATGCAACCACTTGATGTATGTTTCCATTGAAGTCTATAAAATCTGGCAGACACTTGATCCTCACAGATACACCTATACAACAATGTACCTATAAATATCTATACATATTTAAATAACAATATATATTTGTTTAAATAATTCTTTGTGCCTTCTTGACAAAAATAAATTGTTTTCTCACTGAAAACCCAGAAATTCAGAAAAATCCCCATCATAGGCCAAGATGCTTTTGAATACAAGACATGCCATTAACTTATAATAATAAGTTAATGGAATGTCCAATAATAATTATTACTTTTGCATACACAGTTCAAATGCAGTCAAAATTATGGGACAGAAGTAACATTTTATGGTTCTTAGTGCAATCATTATTAGATCCATTTTTTAAGATCAATGGTTAAAAATGACACTGAGTGAGTGAAGCCAGTTGGTCTTGGTGAAGACCATCCTTCTTCAGACCTTATGGACTGGCACTAAAGAATCACAATCATAGAACTGTTCTCCTCCAGATAACAGAAAACATATCATGTGAGGACTTTCAAGAGCAGCAATAGCTAAAATGGATAGCTCATGTAACTTTTAGAGAAAATAATGAATAATTAAGCTGTTGACATTCCACACTACTTCAAATAAAAGGTTAAGAAGAAAACTTCAATCAGTACTAAAAAATGCAATAACAGCTACTGCACTTAAGAAACCTATTTTCTTGCTCAGTCAACAAATGTTGAATTTTTCCTCATAAGGTAACAGCTAATATGACTTAATATTAATTTCAAATGATTCAAGTTTATATCATTCAGTCATAGAACTAAAATTGAAAAAATTCCTGCTGTTCACATTTAACCGGTTACTTCAACACGTAGCTTGTAGCAATGAATTTTTATTTCAAATGATGCTCTTGTATCATTTCTCTTTTCTTTCCTCATATCAATTTTTTTTTTCATTCATAGAAACAAATTACTTCAACCTGAGTGCAAGTACATGATTTGCCCTGTTTGTGGAGCTTGGAATATGCCGACTGCATGCCCTGCAGTGAGGTAAGTTTCCTCCAAACGGGGACACCTACCAAATAAATGCTTACAGACCTGAATATAAATCACCAACATTTACCTATTCTCAACTCCAGTAAATGCTTATAGAATTAATGCAGTGAAAACGAACATATTGGAATTGTATATAACCATATGCAATAATAAATATATTGAAAAGAAAAGCAACAAAAGAAGAAAGAAAAGCAAAGATAATAAAATAAATCATAATAAAGTGATGAATCAAAACAATAACAACAATAATAAAAAAGAAAATAACAAATAAAGAAGCTAACTGCTTTTTTTTAATCTTTTTCTCAGAACCAATTGAGGACAAACGTGCAAATTGTGTACAACATTTCAAAAACCAATATATTAAGAACAGCCATCTTTATGGCAATTTATTTTATTATTCTTGCTCTTCTGGTGTTTTTATTTTTCTATATTTATTGCTGTATATATGATATGCAATTTCCATATGTTTATTTTTATTGCATTAATACAGTTTTGTATCCCTTATTAACTCCAGTATAAATTATCAATATCTACATCTATCTGAATAAAAGTATTTGTATACTTATAGACTCAACTATAATTTTAAAAAAAAACTATTTCAACATTTCTTCTTCTTCTATGTGCCCTGTCCCTTCAGGACGTAGGCAATCATGGCTTTCCACGTCTCCCTATCCCTGGTGGCTCTTAGCACACCTTCTCTTGTTACACCAGGCAACCCCCGTTTTGTTATTCACCTGCTCAGGCCCTTCAAATATGTTATCTGCTGCTTTCCTCTATCTCTTTTTTCCCATAGTCTGGCCTGTTAGTATCAGGTTCTTTAAGCTCTTCTTCCTCATTGCATGTCCCAGGAGTAGTAGGAGGTTTTGTAGTTTCCTTTCTGTGTCGGCTATCAGTACTGTATCATCTGCATACCTGAGGTTGTTTAAATTGTCACCTCTGATGATGAATCCAGGCATAACTTCAAGGTTCCTCAAAATATTCTCACTGTACAAGTTGAACAGATCCAGTGAAAAGACACATCTTTGTCTTATGCCCCTTTCTATCTTTATAATTTTTAAAAAAGACTATTTCAACATGTAAAATGTCATAAAATCAATCGGGTCAAATCCTTAGTTTATTGTACATTTGCATTTAGTCTTATTATTTTAATTTCTATAGTTTCTAATCAATTGTTTAAACATAAATTTATTATCACTTGTGTCATGTTTTTTGATTGTTGACAAATATTTACAGTTGTTATTTAATATACAACTTTGTTCTTCATTTATTGTTGGAAAGTAAAAACTTTATTACAAATTGAGTTAGAAAATTCAAGTTTAAAAGAATACTTTTTGTCAATTTAAATAATAATCTTGGGTCCCCTACACAGCATTACTAACTCTGGACAAAAACTGCTTTTAGTATGATTAGCTGTGGTTTATTTTGCCTGTCTTCTAATCTCTTAATTTCATATTGTTGCAAAATATCCATTTTTTATCACAATTTGTTTTGGAAATGTGACATTTTAATGTTAAGCAGAAATTCATAAGCACAATACAAGAGTGTATGGGTGTACCACCAAAAATCTAAATGACCACAATCTGGCAGCTGATTTCTCTTCTGATCAAGCCCTAACAGTTCAACAGGGGAAAAGAATGGCTTGTAACATTTAATGCCTCTAAAACTAATCAAGTAGCATTTCATCATCATGATGGAAGGCCTTGAATTTTCACTTATTATGAGGAATGTTTGTTTTCCTAGGGAGACACCTTGCATTGAATACTTATTAACATTCAGCACAGACCCTCAAGTGGAACTAAAAAAATACAGGCATATCACATTAAAACACTAGTTTCCTTAATCACCAAAGTTAAACAACATCAAAACTGGTTAGTATCTGCTTGGAAATACCAGGTGCTGGTATAATCATATCACCTCCAAGCAAGGCATTTTACTGCCACTGTTTTGCAGGGGGTTACATAGGAGGAAAGTTATAAGAAAGAGTGACAGGTTATAGGGGGTGTCAGGAATTGGGTAAAAGAAGGATGAGAATACTGATGAGAGAGGAGTGGATGGAGAAAGGAGCATGAAAGAGTGGATGCAGGTTAGTGAGATAGAAGATGGCTATTGACTTTACACTTAAATTCTTGGAAATTGTAGCTGTCGAGGAAGCAAGTAAATGGAAGGGAATTCCACAGACAAGAAGTGTAAAAAAAGAAGCTGCTGGAGTAGAATTTGCATTTACATTTTATTGGTTTCACAGTAAAAGTAAAATTACTCTTAATTACCCTTAAGGGAAGGTATGAATTAAATTATTAATTAAATCATGAATTAAAGTATTATTAAATCATTATCTCAAAAAGAAATTTTACAAATAAAGACCATTGTGTATCTATTAGTGTGTATGTATGTATATATATATATATATATGAATTCAGCTTCCTACATTTCGCTCCTTACTATTAAGCAATTTTTTTTATTTAGGTGTAATACCATTTTATATAGGTACCTCCACAAATTTTCGATACCTGAATTTAAATTGAATTTTTAAAAATAAAAATATTTTCTTGAAGCTTTAATTCTAGCTTTAATTGAAAGCCAAGAGATTAAATTTACTAATTACAATAAGCAAAATACCCTGGTGTATTTCAAACTGAAATTATATTGATCAAAATCCAAAATTTTTTAGGTTTAAAAAAAAGTTTTAAAATTTCAAATTTTCCTCCATTTTTCATCGATTGTAAACAGAAGCCAATTCTTAGTTTTAAAAAAATCTTACAAAAATAAAATACACCTCAGTGACACATTATTTTATTCAAATTACCGAATTGAAACTTACTTTAAGTTGACTTGAAACAAGAATTAGTTGCTTACTGCCTGAAATCTGTCAAAAAAGCGTTTTTCAATTCCAGTATTCTTGTTATCACATCTGTCAATGCCTTATCAAGAGGCATTAATGATATGATTTACAGTAGCCAGCCTAAAAATGCCAAGTATGGAAGACGAATTTGGCATAAATTTTATTTTTTTATGTAAGGGAGGACAACCCTTGAATCACGTGACATTTTAATGATAAATATCATGTACAGTCACCCGTACAAATAGGATATGGGTAATCAAAATGAATACAATTAAAACGTTTTAATTATTTTTAAAATCTAATGGCAAAATCATTTGTGTTAAACTTTTCAATTTTCGATTAGTAAATATAGTCTTCATGCTTTAATTTCATACCCTAGCCACCCCAATGGAGGAAGAAATTTTTAAATATTTTTGAAACTTTATATATTATTATAAAAAAATGTAAAAAAATGAAAATAATTCTTGTAAAAATTCATTATTCATTGAATTTCTTTTATTTTTCAGACTATGATATGCTTAATTTATATTGTTCATAAAAGCAGTTAAAAGTTTATCCAAATAAAAATTGGTATAGTTACTGCATTTTTTGTAACTCAGACCTACTTTTTAGAAAGAAGGCAAATATTGAAGAAAAAAAAGACAGTTGATTAGCATTCCCCAATGACTCCTAAATTTAATTATATTAAGTTTATTGTGGCCCAAAGTCGAATTTTTAGACATTTCTGGAAATTAATTGGTGAGGGGGGGTAACATATGTAAAACAAAATATTTTTACCAATATTTTCTAAAAATAATTATTCCAGAATTGATTTCAGTCAATTATGAATAAGTTCTGAAATTTTCGCCAAAACCCAACCATTATTTGATTTTTGCAAGAATTTCCAAATTAATGTGTCTTTCATGGTCAAAAAAGTGCATTGCATAATATTACTTTTTTTTTTACGTAATAAACAGTGCATCAATTTAAGTTTCGCACTGACGTAAGAAGATAAAAAGATTTTCTACCAAAATTTCGAACGTGTTAGAAATAATTAAAAAATTAGAAGAAATAATTAAAAAATTCTTTGATCTATCCTCTTAATGATAATATAAACATTTTGTCAATAAAACTTTGTTTTCATTTAATTTGGAGCCTTTTTCCTTCATACTAAGCTGTTTTTCAGCAATTTTTTTTCTTTTTTTTTTTTTTTTTTTAGAGGTACCTAATTTTATATATTTCTCTCCTGTCACATTCATGGAAAGAAAGTCAATAACAACAGTGTTGGCTCAGTTCATTCTCTTTACTACCAGTTATAAAAGCTTTTTTTTTTTTTTTTTTGCAATAATTATGTGGTTGAGTAGTAAAAGATATATATATATATATATATATATATATATATATATATATATATCCTCTCTGTTATAATAATGACTGTTGTGTGTGTGGGTGGGTGTGTGTGTGTGTGTAATATTCCCTTCTGTCATGCTCAAGGTCAATAACCTGTGAGGAAACAGCTAATAACTCAAGTATTTTGATGTCATTTTTTATGGCAGGGGTACATTTATCTAAAGATAATTTTGGGCATTTGGGTCGATAAACTTCAGAAAAAGGTGTTTCTTCTCTCACACTTCCTGCTCTCCAAACATTTAAATGCAACGTCAGTTTCCATGTTCTTGAATCTTATTCATCTTTTATTTTTTCAATATTCTCTGTACACAGTCTTTTTTTCTCTGTGCACTAGTGTCAGTCTTGCTTTGTTTGGGTGAAATGATTAAAAAAAATCAAGCAATCAATCAAATATAACTGACAATCCTTGAAAAACATTTAATTTCTTGTACTGCTTCAGTGAATAGCTGGCTCTGCATGCTATGCTCTGTTTTTAAAAGAGCTAGATCAGAACAAAAATGGATGTACTGATGGCATATCTCAACTGCAGTTGTCCTGTTCTAGCCTTGATAGAGTTTAGAAATATTCTTCCTTTATATTCATACAAAATTACTGCTATGATTTAATCTGTGGGGCTCATACTACTTGGCAAAAACTCAGTTGATCCATATGTCAGAAACATCTATTTCTGTAGAAAAGAGACCTTTCTTCCTGACAGATTATACACCTGAAGAAGGTGGTAGAATGGATTGGTCAAAACAAGTGGTTGAGGTAATAACAAAATCAGTAAAATAAAGAATTTCACTATCTGAACAAATGTTGGAAGGATAATGATTCTTTCTTAAAATTAATGAGAATTTTATGGAATAGAATTACTGGCCCATTTCCAACTAGTTTTGAATTCAGTTGTACTTCTCTGTGACAGGTTGTCAACCAAAGCTGAAGAGCCCAGTCTTCCCTACTATTTTTTATAACTGAAGGGAGAAGAGATGTTGTCATACTTATCCCAAGGGTATTTGAATGAAAGTGATAAGTTGCGAGATTTTTTAATGGCTTATCAATCATATGCATGTTATTTAAAGCCAGCAATTTTAGATTGTAACAACTTTTTGGAGATAATGATTATACTTATACAATTCTTACTAATTAACAAATAGCTGTAGGGAGAAGTTTCTTAAATGTATTTGCACATATATCAATATAATAAACCCAACTGAAATTGGAATTTGGGTGTCTGGTTTCCAGTTCCGAACCATTATCCGTTCAGTCAGTTAAGTGCCATATGTGATACATGCTTTGGGCGATCATGTCTCGAAAGAGACATGACTGACTAGGCAGAAGATTATCCTGCAGTAAGTTGCCATTGCTTTCTGCAGTTGACTGGTTGCCAGCCAAGGCTATAGAACCCAATCTGTTCTATTATTTAACCTATCACTGGAAAGAAGAGATGGATGAATACCTTTTCCAAGGGTGTTTGTGCATAAGTGAATGCAAGGAATTCAACTGGAATTCGAACATGGCACCCTGATTTGTCGTTTCAAGTCAATATCCACTGCACCAGAACGCACATCCATGACACAACTCAAACACCTAAGCTTACAGTATCTTGTACTTTCAAGTGATTACCCATGTAGGTACTGACCAGGCTTGACATTTCTTAACTTCAGTGATTATACAAGAGACAGAGTTACAATGTGAAATAGCCGTAAGCCTTTAATGAAAGTTAGTTTGTGGTGCAGTGGATATCAACATAGAACAAAAAAATTGGGGTGCCAAGTTCGAATTCCAGTTGAATTTATTGCATTCACTTACTCACAAATACCCTTGGGAAAAATATTAATCTGTCTCTTCCCTCCAGTTATGGGTTAAATAACAGGACAGATTGGGTTCTATAGCCTTGGCTGGCAACCAGTCTACCACAGAAAGCAATGGCAACCTACTGCAGGATAATCTTCTGCCCAGTCAGTCATGTCTCTTTCAAGACATGATCGCCCAAAGCATGTATCACGTATGGCACAACTGACTGACTGAATGTAACAAAATTGACTGAAATTAGAAGTTAGATTACTAATTTCTTATTCTAAACTACTATGCATTACACCCCCTGTATATATAGTGGGTACCCCCAAATACAATTATCTGTTTAAAGGATTTAGGTAAAAAATGTCAATAATTTGGTTTGATCTCAGAAGACATATATTTATGTAAAACAAATGTTATAAACATGGTTAAATGAAAGCAAAGAAGATAATGTTGGTTACATGTACACTTCCATAACTATTAGGCCACCCCAGTGTTTTAAAAAATGATGTATTTCATACTATATTTTAGTATTTATGGTCAAGTGAATAATTGTAAATGAAAATAGAATGGTGCTTTTGTTAATATTGCACAATAACATGTGCATCAAATGAATTTATAAATATTTAATAATTACCTATATTGCAGTTTCATCAATGAAAGAATGAAGAAAATTTAGAGTGATTCGGACAAGTTCATCTTTGCTTCCTTGCCTTGTAAAATTTTGCAAAGTAATAATAACAAAAGAACCATTCTATTTTCATTTAGAATTATCCACTAAAAATAGTATGAAATACATCATTTCTTTAAAAAAAAACTGGGGTGGCCTACTAATTATGGCTGGTAGAGTATGTGCCTGGGGCCTGTGTATGGTAACCTGATTTTGATGATGAACATGTATAAAAGGGAAACTAGTTAGCATACTGGTCAGCCATATAGGCAACAAGAGTGAAGTGCTTAAGAATACAAGATCAGAGTCAACACCAGTAGAAATGTGAATTTTAAATTTCAATCTAGTGATGCTAGCCATTTCTACAATTGGAACTGATCTGGCAATCTAAAGAAACCTTATTTCTCATTCAATTTTTTATCTTTTCTCAAACATTTCATTCAAGAGTTTAACTTAAAGATATCTTAATTGCATTTCTACCATTAAGAAAGAGTTCTGGGTATGACGGTAAACTGCATCCGGCAGCAAGGACTCTGATTGGGAAGTTATGAGGAACATAGAACAACCTCTTAATTGCTTTTGTTCCCAGGTCCACTGGAGTAGCAGCACGTATTATGATCCCAGCTATGGGCAAATAGTTAGCCCCCAAACTGGGGTCAAAACACTAAGAATGTATCAAAATAGACTTTTATAGAAATATATACATTTTTAAAACAAAAATATTACCAGTCATACATTTTTGAAGAAAAACAATTAACACCATCACACATTTTTGAAGGAAAAAAAATATTCTCAACAAAAGATTTTTAAATACAAAACTAGAAGACATTTTCAGTTTTCTAAAATAAAAAGAATAAAAACAAAAAATTTTCATTAAAATTTGACTAAATCAACCTTTCCACTATAACTGAACATTATAAAATAAAAATGCCTTAAAACCCCATATTTTTAGCATTAAATAACCCACAGAGGTTGATATGCCATTAAACAAAACTCAAGCCATTAAGAAAGCAATCACTACTCTTCTAAAAAAAAAAAAAATGCTATTTTAAATATTTTGATTCTAGCTTTTAAGTTGATAATGATCTTAGCAAAAGATTTACACGTTGAAAGAAAAACTCGGATTTAAAACTCTGACACATAAAGTGCCAAAGTATGTTAATTGACATCTGCACTATTTTAGTCACAAAGTGACATTAATTAATATCCCTCTTTTTGAATGTTGTGCCTTGTCTTCATTTCATTCTCCATTCTAATAACTGCTTCTCAGCAGTTCATCTGTGGAATCACCACTGTGACTTTATGTTTATATCTCTTCAGAATGTAGGCGATCATGACTCTCCACAGACTCGTTTCCTTTATTTTATGTGTATTGCCATGTATTCTTAGAAAAGTCATTGGAGTTGTTTCCTGTTGCCTTCTCTATGGTTTTGAACTCAGAATTTTCTTTCTCTTAGATTAAATGTCAGTAAATGTTAGAAAACCCAGTTATTTAACTCATAGCTGATGAAGAACAGATTGATTCACGTCTTTCCAAAGAGCATTAGTGCACAAATGAATGTAACTTGTAAATCTAGGATAAAATTAACTCCAAAAATGAATCCTAAATAATCCTTATATGATCTCACATGATCTCAGTAAGGATTTGAATCAAAAGAGATTCCTTTCTCATCTTATATTTCTAAGTGCCAAGACTATGATGATGTGAACAAGGTGATGGACTTTAATTAGTTTCAGAGGGGTTTTTTTAACTAAAGTGTAAGTCTATTAGTTTTCCTGTAATAAGTATAAGAATTTAAAAGCTAATTCTCATGTATTTTTTTTCCTTCAAAGCAAGAGATCACTATTCAACATCTGTCAGTTATCCCATTACATTCTAAAATTCTTAAATAAGTTAACTTCCCCTCAATTAAACACATTATTTAATGCCTAATGTTTTTAATATTGATACTTTTTTCCTTATAATTGACAATGACTAAAGAAGCATCTATATTCTGCTGTTTTCACAAAAATCTTCAATTCTTTAATTATGTACTGCAAGGACTTCAAAACTATTTAACACACAGCTGGGAGATAGAAAAAATGGACTTATTAATACAAAGATAAATTTAACAGATTATACTGGAATTCAACTTCCCCTTTTTATGCTAATAAAAAGTCCATTGTCATTCTATATGGCAGAGAATGCTGAACGATTTCTTCAAAGATGGAGAGACTCAAAGCAACAGAAATATGGTTTTACAGAAGGATGCTGAGGAGGCCATGAACTGAACATGTGAACAATGACAAGGTGTTTGAGAGGATGCAAATTCAAAGAAAACTTATACTTAGTAACAGGAAGAGACAGCAGAGGTGTCTGAAACGCATAAGGAAGAAGAAGGGTTTGGAGAATCTAATACTCACAGAATAAATAGAGGGAAAGTGAGCCAGGAAAAAACAGTGTGAGACATATTTGATGGGCTTGAGCAAATGGATGGCAGAGCGGGAGAGATACTAAGAGGAAAAATATTAAGAGTGATAAGAGACAGAGCTAAGTGGAAGTCCATGATCACTTACATCCTGAAGGGACATGGCACATGAAGAAGAAGAATTTCAATTATGGCCTACACTTATAAAAAAAAACATTGTTACTGAAAATGACTCTATATGTAACCCGTCCAGAATAAGATAATTTTTTATGGTTAATTAGTAAAAGAATTTCATTTGCTTACCCATATTTTTCTTCCTTTATGTGTCTTGTCCCCTCAGGACGTAGGAGATCATGGCCTTCCACGTTTCCCATATTTCTAGTGGTTCCTAGCACGCTTTCTCCTGTAACATCTCACAGCCCCCATTTTATCATCCCCCATTCAGGTCCTTCAAATATGTTATCCGCTGCTTTCCTCCATCTCTTTTTTTCTTCTATCTGGCCTGTTAGTATCAGGTTCTCCAAGCCCTCCTTCCTCATTGCATGTCCCAGGAACTTCAGTTGTAACTTCCTGATACTCAATATTAATTTCCTTTTTGTTTCCCATCCTTTCCAAAACCTCATCATTGCTCACATACTTGGTTCATGATATCCACAGAATCCTTCTGTAGAACCACATTTCAGCTGCTTCAAGTTTTTATCAGTAAAACTATCACCAATCTTGAATAAAGTTTTTCTCACTTCTAAAGCCACGTATTAGCTCTTCTGAGCAATTGACAGTTTTAGTTCTCTTAGATCCTGCCATCTTCACCAAAATATTCTCAACACTTGCATTATCAACTTCTGCGTTCATTTCTTTTAATATTCATACCTATTCAAACATAAATTTAACAAGAATATTGATGTACTCACTGTTGTTACAATAAGGACAGTTTGAGAAATGCAGTTTTGATTTGAACTTTGAATGAAATAATGTACTCCAATCCAATCCAATATTAAGAGGAGGCGGAGGAAGAAAATGTGGTAATGGCTTTTATTTTAATTTTTCTGATTTCACCAAAATGATTAGATATTAATATGTTGACCAAAGTTGAGATCCCTGTGGACAGAAAAGTATAGTCTGGTAGGGTATCTACAAGACTGAAAAGTATGCTGATCTGGCAAACAGCCTGAGGAGAGAAGACTACCAGGTCAAAGTCCTCACTGCAGAAATTGGAGCTAGGGGGTTTGTAGGAGCGTCTGCATACAGCCTCATGAAACAGCTCTCAGTTGCAGGGAGGGAAAAAACCAGAGCCCTGAAAGCAATGGCAGAAGCAGCAGAGAGGTGTTCAAGCTGGATCTGGTCAAGGAGGAATAAAAGTGAACTTCATAAGGCTTAATTTTCCTACAAATATCAGGTGTACCTTTGGCTAAGTGGTTAGTGTGGGGGTCTTTGAGTGAAAATGAGCATATCCAGAAGGTCATGGATCCTATCCGTGGCTCGTCCCAGAAAAAAAAGGGCAGCAGAGGGACATCCGGAGTCATGAACCGGGTGTGGCCCAACCCCCCTAGAGTGTCAAATAAGGGCCGAAACACTTGCTTGACGGGGGCTTCTCTTCTGAGGACTCTCTGCTGCCACGCTCTCCACGAATTTCTTTCTACTGTTTGAAATACATAATATCATCACTTATATATATATATATATATATATATATATATAAAGCTGTGCATTGTGGTGCAGTGGATATCGACTCAGAACAACAAATCAGGTTGCTGAGTTCAAATTCCAGTTGAATTCCTTGCATTCACTTACACACAAATACCCTTTGGGAAAGGTATTAATCCATCTCTTCCCTCCATTTATGGTTTAAATAACAGGACAAATTGGGTTTTATAGACTTGGTCAGTAACTAGTCTACCACAGAATGCAATGGCAACCTACTGCGGGATAATCTTCTGCCCAGTCAGTCATGTGTCTTTCGAGACATGATCACTCAAAGCGTGTATCACGTATAGCACATAACTGACTGATATATTTATATTTATTTTGTTTAAGCATTATTTTAATGGTTGGTTTGTTTCAAGGTTTAATGACCTATCACTCCTTATGAGGTCATTTAAGGTCATAACCAATGATTTTGGGTAAGGTTATTTTATTTTACAACATTTTTCTTTTCGAATATCAAGATTCATTGGGATTTGTTTTTAAGAGCAGGGTCCCCAAGCCCTACCCTTGTTATTTAACCCATAAGTGGAGGGAAGGGACAGATTAATACCTTTCCCAAGGGTACCAGTGCTTAAGTGAATGCAGGGTATTCAACTGGAATTTGAACTCGGCTCACCGATTTCTCTTTCCGAGCCAATATCCACTGCACCACAACGCACCTCTGTCACTAAGCGCTTACAGCACCCGGTATTCCCAAGTAGTCACCCATCTAAGTACTGACCAGGCTCAACGTTGCTTAACTTCAGTGATCGAGCAAGAACTGGTGTATTCAATGTGATAGGCCGTAAGCCCTATTTTAATGGATACTTGTAACATCAATTCCCATCTTTTATCTTCTTGTTTCCTATTTTTCTTCTCTCCTTTCTTCGAAATCCCCTGTACCTTGTTTATTTTGTCTCCCCACCCCTTTCTCTCACTGTAACTCCTTGCACACCAGTCGGGTGGAAGTATTATAAAAAAAAAATAGGTTAAAGGTAACAGTAGTCCAAACACTGTGAGTAGTACCACCAAGATGAGCATACTAGTTCAAATGGCAAAGTATATAATATACCTGACACCGGAAGAAGACCCTTAGGTACAATAACTGAAACAGCCAAGATGAGAATGCTGGTTTGAATAATAAAATATAATAATGAAATTTCCTCATCTCAAAGATGAAAAGATGAAAAGAATTATTATTCATAGAAAAATCTCAAATCCCTTTTATCTAGTTTAGGGTATGGCTTGCCAATATTTCAAAATCTGATAGCTAAGTTTGTAGTTGTTTATACTTTATTGAAACTTTTCCAAGAGATCCCCAATAATCTACCATCTCCTCAAAAATTTGCAGGATTGGCTGCTTTACAAAAGTCATATGATCATTTGTTTGTTGATGATATACAATACTTAATGGCGGTACTAGGGCAGTTGCATCCCTAGACAGATGTGTCCCTAGATAATTGTACATCTGAGATAATTTTTTGAAGCCTTTAGAGTCAATTACCATAAATTTTGAAAAACCATACAATTTTTTAAAAAAGGAATAATTAGAATAAAATTATAAAAAGTTAGTTTATTTTTGCTATAAATACAATACAAAAATCCAAATGGGTATCAGAAGAGGGAAAGGTGCTTTCTGAAACTGAAATTGTGGAACCAATTTTAACTACAATTTTAATCTCTTCAAGTTTATGATCAACCATTAATTTTCCTATATATTCTCATGATTTACTCTTCTTATCACATGTTTACAAATCAGCTTCATTAACTAAACTACTACTTGGATGTTGTATTTTTTATATTCATATCACCCCAAGCAAGGCATTTTACTGCTACTGTTGTGCAGGGGGTTACATAGAAGGAAGGTCACGAGAAAGAGTGACAGGTTATGGAGAGTGTCAGGAAGTGAGTAAGAGAAGGATGAGAATACTGATGAGAGTGGTGTGGACAGAGAAAGGGGCATGAGAGAGAGGATGCAGGTTAGTGAGATAGGAGATGACTCTTGACTTTACATTAAAATTCTTGGAGATTGTAGCTGTCGAGAAAGCAAGTAAACAGAAGGTGAAATGTTAGTAAAAGATTTGTTTTACCTATGCTATGTACATCATGAACACAGCATGAGAACAATGAGGAAGTCTTAAGAAAAATAGAAACAATAAGGAAGCTTATATTTTCAATAGTATCCCTGCATGTATCCCAATGTAGCATTAATATTCTTTTTATTTGCTGTGTCCATTCAGGACATTGGTCATCATGGATCTTCACAATTGCTTCTCCTTTGTAGTTCCAAATTTTGTCTTGTTCTTTTTCTTCTATGTGCCTTGTCCTTTCAGGACATAGGCGATCATGGCTTTCCACATCCCCATATCCCTGGTGGCTCTTAGCACGCTTTCTCCTGTTACACCACATAACCCTTGTTCTGTTATACACCTGCTCAGGCCCTTCAAATATGTTATCTGCTGCTTTCCCCTATCTCTTTTTTCCCCTCTATCTGGCCTGTTAGTATCAGGTACTCCAAGCCCTCTTTTCTCCATGTCCTTGGAACTTTAGCTGTCTCTTCCTATTAATATTGTTTTCCTTTGCATCCTTTCCAAAACCTCGTCATTGCTCATATGCTCGATCCATGATATCTGCAGCATCCTTCTGTAGAACTACATTTCAGTTGCTTCAAGTTTTTCCTTCATTTTTGATGATATTGTCCAGCATTCACTGTCATATTGAAGAACTGACATCACATAGCAATCCAGTACTCTTTTCTTTATTTCTAGTGAAATTTACCTGTCTCTTAATACTTTATTCAGTTTCTGGAATGCATCCATTGCCATGACAATTTGCCTTCGGATGTTCTGTGTTCTAACAGAAAATATTCCAGATATTTAAATTTTTGTATCTGCTTGATTTTAATATTCCCCACCTGTATTTGGCATTTTGGGTTGCCATTTTTACTGATGACCATGCATTCGGTTTCCATGCAGTTTATTTGTAGTCGTTTCTTGTCACTTTCTTCAGCTACCTTCTGTAGAAGGCCTTATAATTTTCTTTTGTGTGTCTGCTATCAGCACTGTATCATCTGCGTACCTTAGGTTGTTTAAATTGTGGCCTCCAATACCAAATCCTGGCGTAGCATCTAGGGTCTTCAAAATATTCTCACTGTACAAGTTGAATAGATCCGGTAAAAAGAAATATCCTTGTCTTATGCACCTTTCTATCTTTGCATATCTGCTGAATTCATTACCTGTCCGTATGCAGGCAGTTTGCTGCCAGTAGAAATTCTTGATTACTCTTATGTCTTTCCCAAATATGTTGAGGCTGCTGAGCATCTCCATCATTCTTTGTGGCGTATTTTGTCAAACGCCTTTGCATAATCGATAAAGCATAAGTACAAGTCCTTCTTCATTTGCATTGCTCTTTCAGAGAACATCCTAATCATGAATATGGCGTTGCTTGTATCAGTGTTTTTGCTTCTCACTCTATTCATAAGGATTTGGTCGATCAGTTTTGTAATGTAGCTCATTAAACAGATTGTTCAGTAGAGTTCATATTTGTTTGCACTTGGCTTCTTAGGCAGTTCTATGAAAATCGACGTGCTTAGGTCATCTAGTATTACACCACTATTATAAATTTAATTTATTATTTCTGTAATTTTCTCTATACCAAATTCTTCCAGGGCTATCAGCAGCTCTATTACAATGCTATCTGGTCCAGATGCTTTGTTTCTATTCAATTTGGCTATTGCAGATTCCACTTCAGACTTTAACATTTGTGGTCTGTCCCCATCTTTGTGTATTATCAGTTACTCTCTCTTGTCATAGAAAAGATCTTTTATATATTTTTCCCATTGTTGAAATATTTTCTTTTTCTCCAATATGATCGTTCCATCCTTGGATTTTATGCATCCTGTTGAGGAGCAGTTTTTTCTCTTGTTCTCTTATTTTTTTATGTATATCTGCTTTATTATGCCTGCTCAGTCTCTCTACCTTTGCACATTTGTTGTTGAGCCATTCCTCTTTAGCCTGTCTGCATTTGCTCCTTATTTCCTTGTGTAGTTTTCTGTATTCCTTTCCATGTCTTGGCATCATTTTCTGTCTCCTTTGCATCATGTCAAGAATCTCTTCAGTCATCCACTCGTTTTTCTTTTGCATCCAATTTCTTTTGGGGCAATGTTGTTTGCTGATGTCATTATCGCTTCCTTCAGTGAGTCACATTTCAAGTGTCCTTTTCCAATTTGTTCTTCGTATTTGTTTTTCACACTGTTAGTTTATTATTTCTGCAGGATGAGGTCATTCATGAGCATGTTGCATTGCAGTCTTGGTTCTGCACTAGGCTTTTGCATTCTCCGGAATTTCACCTTTAGTTTGCAGATGACTGGGTCATGGTCACTTTCACAGTCAGCACCTGGATAGGTTTTGCATTGAACCACTGCATGTCTCAGTCTCCTGTTTATAGTTATGTAGTCTATTTGGTTTTTTGTGTCACCTCCTTGGCTTCTCTATGTCCATAAACGTTGTGGGTGTTCTTGAAACCAGGTGTTAGTTATTACCTGGTCATTTGCTGTGCACCAGTGGACCCATTTTTCTCCTTGTTCATTGCAGATTCCTAATTTAAAATTGCCAGTCATTTTCCCTTCCCACTCTTTACCTAGCTTGGCATTCAAGTCATCCATTATGATTCTAATTTCTTGGCTTTTGCACTGAGCCTTGACATTGTCCAGTATAGAGTAGAATGATTCTATTTCTTCCTCAGTGTTTAGCGTTGTTGGTGCGTAAACTACTATAATAGATATGTTGAAGGGTCTGCCTCTCAGTTTAACCAAGAGGATTTTCTCTCAGAAAGTTGGCAGTATCCCAGAACACATTTATTCATTTCTTTCTCCAGTATTAAGTTGACTCCTTTTTCGTTGTTTTTGCCTCCTGCGTATATTACCCTGTGGTTGTTGGTGCTGAAATCTCCATTGTTAGGGCATCTTGTTTCGCTTATTCCCAGAATATTAATGTTCAGTCTATTCATCTTTGGCTTGATATTCTCAAGTTGACCACATTTGTTGAGCGTCCTGATGTTCCATCTCCCCAAGGTATTTTTTGCTTTGTTGTGAAGAGTTGCAGGGTAGCGGTCCAGAGACACGTGTTGCTCATGTCATTTCTTCCCGGGTTAGGGACAAATTTTGGAAAAAAGGTGTTCCCTTTATACCGTTCGCTCCTAATCTCTATCCTTTATCCATTTACTCAATCTCACTAGGTAGGTTTTGCATTGTTTTCCCCTCTCAGCATAAATATATCCTGTGAGTGTCAAATTTTCCAACTCTCTACCTCATTATGTGCACAATAAATTTCAGCTGCTTCTTCCTGATGCTATTTATGAGTTCTTTTTGTTTCTATTTCCTTAAAAACTTTGTTGTTGCTTACAAGTTCAGTCAATGATATTCTCAACATCCTTCTGTAGAACCACGTTTCTGTTGCTTCAAGTCTCTTCATATGTGAAGACATTCACTGCCATATAGGACTGATATTAAATAACAGTTCAGTACACTTTTCATTGTTTTTCACAATTTTTTTTTGTTTCTTAATACTTTGCTTAGTTTTTGTAAGACATCTTTTGCTATCCCAATATGCCTTCGAATTTCAGTGTTGCACTTTCTGCCATCTGTTAAAATAGTCTCCAGATATTTAAACAGTAGTGCTTGATTTTGGTATCTTTAATTTGTAATCTGCATGTTGGGCTCTTCGTTTGTTTAACAGCCATGCATTCCATCTTCTTGCAAATGAAGCTTAGTCCTTTTCAAAAAGACAGAATGCATGGCTTTTAGTAAAAAGCATCAGTATACTATATGGCAGTGAATGCTGGTCAATCATTTAAAAATGAATAGACTTGAAGCAACAGAAATATGGTTCTACAGAAAGATGCTGAGAATACCATAGACCAAATATGTGAGCAATGAGAAAGTTTTCAAAAAAATGAAAACCAAAAAAAAAATTTAAACTTAACATCTAGAAGAGTCAGTTGAAATTTCTGGAGCATGTAATGAGGAATGAGGGCTTGGAAAATCTGATACTGACAGGACAAATAGAAGGGAAAGCAGCATATAACATAATTGCTGAGCTTGAGCAGATGGATGATAGAACAGGGTTTGTGAGAAATAATGACAAAATAAAACTTATTAGGAACTACAAAGGACAGGAAATTGTGGAGAGCCATGATCACCAAAATCTTGAAGGGACACAGTACATAGAAGTACTAATTTGGTAGCAACTGATTTTGATACTAACAATCATTTTGATGGCACAGGAAGATGTGGGCACTATTATTGCCTGTGTTTTGAAGGAGCACAGTACTCAAGAGAAGAATATATTTTGTCTTATAGACCAGCAAGTGGTGTCAGCATCTCTTTCATAATCCCAAATTAGGTAGAACTAGAGCAACCAACGTGAAATGAACACACAAGTAACAGTTTAAGAAGCAACATTTCCAACTGGGGCAAATGCTCTTGAATTGTCAATACAGAAGTTGTTATATCAGTTCTGTATTTCAGAAATTTTCTTTCTTTTTAACAAATCCTGGATTCTCATTTGACAATCTTCTTCTTCTATGTGCCCTGTCACTTCAGGATGTAGGCGATCATGGTTCTCCACGTCTCCCTATCCCTTGTGGCTCTTAGTATGTTTGTTCCTGTTACTCCCGTCAACCACCGTTCTGTCAACCACCTGATCAGGCCCTGCAAATATGTTATCCGCTGCCGTCTCTCTTTCCTTCTATCTGGCCAGTCACTATCAGGTTCTCCAAGCTCTCCTTCCTCATTGCGTGTCCCAGGAACTTCAGTTGTTTCTTCCTGATGCTCAGTATTAATTTCCTTTTGGTTGCCATTCTTTCCAACACCTCATCGTTGCTTGCATGCTCAGTCAACGATATCTGTAGCATCCTTCTGTAGAATCACATTTTCTCATTCGTAGATAAAAATAAGCATCTGGAGAGACTTATTCTTAATAGCTTGTCTTTTTGAGGCAGCTGTCTTGCCAATAAATTTAGCTTTATATATCTAATTACCAACTTTGTATACAATAATAGTATCAGCTGTAATCTTTCTTACAGGAAATATAACAAATTATTATTAACAAATCTACCAATGTTTCTTTTTGCATAAGTTTTTAAATACATTTTTTTTACATTTATTATTATTATAGTGTTTTCTTTTTACTTTCCAACTACAATTGCCAGAACAAAAGATACTGCCACCTGCTGTCACCAGTGCTAGGGAAATAACTCTTGTACAGGAAAAAGTTATAAACATAACAAAGTAAAACATTTAATGAATTATATAGTAATGCTTTTCACTTTCTGACCATGAGACCCAGGTTCAAATATCACCATGGTTGATTTGTTGCCTTGCATCCTGGCTGGTTGTCCAAATTGATCAATGAGTTGATCACTTTAATCTAAACCCTGCCTTCTTCTCCTTCTATGTGCTCTGTCCTTTCAGGACGTAGGCGATCATGGTTCTCCACGTCTCCCTATCCCTTATGGCTCCCAGTATGCTTGCTCCTGTCACTCCTGACAACCCCCGTTCTGTCATCCACCTGATCAGGTCCTACAAATATGTTATCTGCTGCCTTCCTCTGTCTCACTTGACTTCTATCTGGCCAGTCAGTATCAGGTTCTCCAGGCTTTCCTTCCTCATTGCATGTCCCAAGAACTTCAGTTGTCTCTTCCTGATGCTCAGTATTAATTTCCTTTTCGTTGCCATGCATTCCAACACCTCGTTGTTGCTTGCATGCTCAGTCCACGATATCTGCAGCATCCTTATGTAGAGCCACATTTCCACTGCTTCCAGTTTTGTCCTCATTTTCGATGATATTTTCCAGCATTCACTGCTGTATTGAAGAACTGACATCACATAGCAATCCAGCACTCTTTTCTTTGTTTCTAGTGAAATTCTTCTGTGTGTCAGCACTTTACTCAGCTTCTGGAACGCGTCCTTTGCCATGCCAATTCGTCTTCGGATCTCTGTGTCGCACTTTCCATCTCCTGTTAGAACACTTCCTAGGTATCTGCCTTATCCCACATTATTTTTTGTTTGATCATAAGGCAGGCAAAAGCAGATAACCTTCAGAAGTTACTGTAATGGACTGGTCCAGGCAGAGTAAAAGTTGCAAAGTTAAAAAAATATTTTCATGAAATTAAAGTTTTTATACCTTCATTCTATCGGTAAAATATTTGGTTATTTTATGAGTCAGAATCTATCTATTTTTCATGCAGACAGTTATTGACCCAACCCACATTGTAAATTGAATGTAACACATCAACTGATTTGGTTAAGTCTGGCACAAGGCTTAGGTCAGCAGTTCTTCTCATGCAGGCAGTCATGTGATTTTAGGCAACATGGTCTCCTCCCGTCTTGGCATCTGCAACTCTCTGCCACTGTTTCTAGCTGCAACTTTATTTGGCTGCTTTGAGCTCTGGTATTTATGGACATACACCTTATAGTGGAGTATGGTTGGTTCAAAGAAATTGGTAATTTCCCTATTTTTAACAAGTTTCTTTGTTGTGTGGCTATCAAAAATTAATTACATTTTCAATTCAAGGGTTTCCCTTTCCATAGATAGTATCAATCTGCCCCAATAACTTCTTCCTTTTCTCATTGGCATCTCACACTAATACCCTTCAAGGAGTGTGGGCAATTTCTCCACCTTCCTCAGCATTTTCGCAGGGTTTGCTACCTTGGTTGCCCTCCAGTCAATGATTCAACTGTCTCAAGCTTGCTTAACTTACGGTCATTTTATTGTTTCATATTCTTCCTATTCAAGGAAAAATTCCATTTCAGATCAGATTTTTACCCTATGGTTCCTTTTTACCATTCTATCAATTTTTGCCAGGGTCATTATTTCTTTAATCACAAAGAGATCCTTATCCTCTGGCCCTGTATATAGTACAATCCTGTTTGATGTCTGTTCGGAATGGTCATTAAGTAAATTTTATCATTCCTGATTTTGCTTATGCAAGATTCTCTATCTGTTTTGTGTTTTCATAAATTGTGCTTTTGAAGCAGAAATCATTAATCAGCTGTCCAAAATTTACTACATGGCTTACTTGCAATTTATCTTTTTTCATTGGAAATTTTTTAGGCTTAGAGATTTCACTTTTTCTGAAAAAAAAAATCTTCATTCTTTCTCTTGGTATATATATTGTTTTATCCATTACCCCCTTTGTTTCTAGTTACTAATGCTGAATAGTGTTACAAATTTGTCAGGTAGGTGACTTTTTGATGTTATTGGCCTAGAGGAGGCGATTTCAGTGTGCGACACCTTTGGAAAGCACCTGAAACATTATACCACAGGTTGACCAAAGCGTTGTGATTCAAATTAGATAGACAGAATCCTTGGGAGCTGTTGATAGCAATGCTAGCACAAAGTCACTAGTCATTGTGACCGAGGGTTTGAGAATTGCTAACCTTTTTCCAACTGTCGGTCATGCTAGATATTATGCACTCTCTCAAAACTGTAACTGAGGTTTATTTGGTTGAGTTGCAGTATAAACCCCTGGGGGTTGTGTGGGTATTGAATAAACACAAATGTCCCTGCAATAAGGATTAGCTAACCACAGATATGAGTGACTGCACTATCTCAATTATTTGTGTTTGTTATTGCAAATCTTGGATCATTATTTCACAACATTTTGAAAATTAGGAAATCTGACTTCAAATAACAATTTTATAATAACCAACTTCGGCAATAAAAAATATTTATGAGTTGATTTATAGTTTCAACTGAAGTTTTAAAATTGTTTTCATACTAAACATATAACAACAAATAAATTGTTGATATTCAGAAATGAAAATGTATCAGAAAATGTCAAGCACTTGGTAATGTTCGTGTTTGGCAGTTTTTATTATGATTCCAATTATGTCATGGCTGGCAGTCAAGGAGTTAAGCAACCAATATGGATCAGAAATAAGAATATAATGGGAAAAATGCTGGTCCAAAAAATAATAATATTTAACCAAGCTTCATCTAAGATATTGGAAAACAACAGAAAGTATTAAATATTTATGTAGCTAAATAGCCAAACATTACACATTTATAATGTATTTTATTGATCTACTAAATGATATCAGAAATTTTAAACAAGGATTTTCACTCTTAATTATTATTTTGTTATATAAAGCAAAGTTTGAAGCAAAACCTCTTTTTTTTGGAATACTTTAAAAATTGAAGCAAACACTGGAAACTTTTTTTTCAAATGTCATTAACCAAAAACTTCATAATTCTAAGTCATTATTATTCTATAAGCTGTTTTGATATAGTAAACCCATTCAATTAATGAATTTGATATTTAGTTGTCTGAACAACTTATGAAATTAAGCAAGCAATTTTATTAAATCAGCAATAGTAATTGAACTGAAATGAAACATTTATCTGAAGATAACATAATATCTTTTATGTAATCTTTATAGAGCTTCAGTGGTGGAAAAAGAACTAAAGCCAAAATGTAAAAAAAAAACAAAAAAACAACTTTTATCTGAATGATACAATATGAAACCTCATTATTGTGTTAGAATTAAAGTGTAAATGCTTATCTTTTTTTTTTTTTTCAATTGGAGTAGATAGACTGAACTGTTGCCCAGTTCACACCCTGCCCACGTTTATTGAACAGGTGTAGAGTCTCATCCCTTGTTCCCTGATTAGGATGTGGTTTCCGGCTTTCTCTTTTCCAATCTTTTCATTTTCTTTTTTGTTTACTTTTTTTTAATTGGAGTAGATAGACTGAACTATCGCCCAGTTCACACTCCACCCACGTCTATTAAACAGGTGTAGAGTCTCATCCCTTGTTCCCTGATTAGGACGTGGTTTCCGGCTTTTTCTTTTCCAATCTTTTCACTCTTACATAGCCCCCTGCACACCAGTGGCCTTACCACCTTGCTTGGGGTGATGTGATTAAAAAAAAAATGCCTGACTAAAGATTGAGAGTATTAGTATTCTAACTATGAGATCTAAGTTTGAAGCTCACCAATTAGTCAAGAAAGTGACCTTGATAATATCATTCAAGGGAGACAATCCAAGCATAGTGCACTATTGGGAAGTGCCTGAAAATCATACTAAAGGTTGTTAATGATGTTGGGTAGACAAAACTATTTGGACGATGTCAATGTTTGTGCTAGTACATAGTCACATGATTGCAACTAACCGGCAGATATGTTGCCAATGCTAAACAAGTGTCTATCTAGAGATGATAATTCAATAAAAAACCATCCTTCCGTAAACTGGCCACTTACAAGGATATATTGACCTGAAAAATGTGCAATAACTAAAATTCTTTCTTTTTAATCATTTCACCCCAAGCAAGGCATCTCACTGCCACTGTTGCACAGGGGGTTACATAGGGGAAAGTGATGAGATAGAGTGGTTAGGAGGTTACATTGGGGAAAGTAAGGAGAAAGAGTGGTTAGGGGGTTACATCGGGGAAAGTGATGAGAAAGAGTGGTTAGGGGGTTACATCGGGGAAAGTGATGAGAAAGAGTGGTTAGGGGGTTCCATAGGAAATGTCAGAAGGAGGGTGAAAGACAAGCAAGGATACCAAGGATGAGGGTTGCGTAGATGGGAAAAGTGTTTGAGAGAATGGGTGCAAGTTAGTGTGTTAGGAGGTGTCTACTGACCTTACATTTAAACTCCTGGAGATTGTAGCTGTCGGGGAAGCAAGTATACGGAAGGGAATTCCACAGGCAGGAAGTGCAAAAAAAAAAGCTGTTAGAGTAGAAATTGCGATTACATCTTATCTGTTTCACTGTAAAAGGGGTGGGACCTAATTGCTAATCTAGTATCTTGTACAAATTCATATCTAGAGGGATGTCCTATTAACTAGTAATCGGCCACAGGCAGAATTAACACAATATTTTTTTTATTAAGGTTTTATATCAAAAAATATAAAACCTTAATAATTTTTTTTTTTAATAAGGTTTCATATTTTTTTTTATATCAATCATTTCACCCCCAAGTAAGCCAATGATTTCAGTAAGAAGCAAGGAGTTATTGTGAGTAAAAAAGAATGAAAAGACATTAGTGAGGAGAAAATAAAATAAAAGAATAAATTTCAAGAAGTGAGATGATGACAGTTGACATTACATTTAAATTTTTGAATATCATAGGTGGAAGGAAAGCAAGAAACCAAAAAAGGAAGTTCTTGGAGAATCTGATACTCGCAGTTCAGACAGAGGGAAAGAGAAACAGGGGAACCAATGTGTAACATACTTGACAAGCTTGAACAAGTGGATAGTAGAGTGGGGTTTGGGTGGGGCAATAGGAGTAAGTGTGCTAAGAGCCACTAGGGATAGAAAGATGTGGAAAACCATGATCACCTACATCTTTAAGGAACACAGCACATTGAAGAATAAGAAGACGACTGCTTACAACCTATTGTACAATGACAATTTAGAAATTGTATAAAAAGCAAATGATGAAACTAAAAAAAATACTTGTCAAAAATTAGCAAAAATCACCAAAAAAAATTTGAATTATAGCTGTTATCTCCCTTGAAGATACAATCTCAAAATTATCATTAAAAACAGTAGAAACAATGGCAAAAAAAAAACTAGTCAAAGTTTGATAATTGTCAGATTTGAAGTTTGAGTTAATATAGTGCTTATGATTTCAGTATATCTTGCATTACAATAAGTTGTTTGGTCAATATTGAAAAATATATTATTTTAAAATTATAAACTAAAAAATATAAAAATGTATAAATTACTAATTCATGGAAGAAAGATGTTAGTAAAAATCTTTCTTAAGTCTAAATCCGTGTTTTAATATCAAGCAAGTTGTGTTGATAAATAATAAAAGCTTGTTTAGAATTAATTTTACCATTTATTTTAGTTAAAATATCAATTTCTTACAGCAGGTTATTTTCTCATAAAGATATTTCAGCATTGACATTTCAAATAAAAAATTTGAAAATAAGATTTACAACTGGAAAACAGGATTTATATATATATATATATATATATACATACACACATATATATATATATATATATATACATACACAAAAAGATATTATGAATAAAAAAAGAAAAACATACCTTAGCAAATGTGTTTTGTCTTTTAAGGGATCATATCAATATATATATATATATATATATATATATATATATATATATATAGAATAAGTGAAGAACATGTAGGAAAAAAGTGTCATTAATCTAATATGTTTCACTGTAACAAGCTTCTTAAGATCTTTTTTTAAAGATGAATCATCTATAAAATAAAATTTTTAATCCACAAAGACGGTATGCTAATTGAGGTTTGATTTCATTGGTCATATTCATATCACATGTAACAAATGGATGAATATTTTAAATGTAAAGGAAAATCTTATCTCTGTTTAAGTGTGTGTGTGTGTGTGTCACATGTAATAAAAAACAGTAGATGTTTATTATGAATGTAAGTATGTGTATGCAAAAAACTGCATGTCAAGCATATTTAAACTATAGTGTGTTAAGTGTGTTTATATAATAGTAATATTATTATGCATGTTAATAATAAACCAAAATATATTTCCATTTAAAATTCTAGCAAAATAATGTGTACATGTCTTAAGAAAACTTATAAAATGTTTGCTTAATACTTGTGTACATTGTTTTATATGAATTTTAAGTGGAAATGTATTTTGGTTTATCATTCACACACATACTAATCTTACCAACTCATAAATGCACACATTCATACGTGGTTCTCTCATATAAAAAAGAAAATCGTTCCATTGCTTGACACATGTATACATTATTTTATTACAATTTTGAACAGAACGTTCATTTTGTCATTCACACATCTACTAAAATTACTGACATATAAACATAATTCCTGTGTAGTTTAAGCTTGGCACAAAATATTTTCGCATACATATACTTACATAATAAACATCTAGTGTTTTTTATTACACGTGGCACACACACTTAAACAGACATAAGTTTTCCTCTACATTTAAAATATTCATCCATTGCTTTATTACTTATGACATGTATTTGATTAACCAATGAAATCAAACCTCAGTCAACATACTGTCTCTGTGGATTTTTAAAAGATTTTTTTTTTTTAATAAAAAAAAAATTTTAAATCAATCTTTAATAAATCTCGGAAGAAGCTTGTTAAAGTGAAACATGTTAGATTAAAAACACTTTTTTTCCTACCTCTTCTTTAGTTACTTTATTCATCTTGTCAGATTTTGATCCATATATATATATATATATATGTAAATGAGTATACATATGAATACTAGTTCCCTAACTGATTGTGTAGTGCATCAAATTCTGAGTTGTGCTTTAGATATAAGATCATATATATATAAATTCTTTTAGATTATAATATCAACCACTTTGAACTATGTAGGAAGTCTAAAACATATTGTTTAAATCTTTCAAAACAAATCAGCCAGATCTGGCCTGATAAACATTTATCGCCCGGTTCACACTCCACCCACGTCTATTGAACAGGTAAAGAGGCTCATCCCTTGTTCCCTGTTTAGGATGTGGTTTCCGGCTTTCTCTTCCAATCTTTTCACTCTTATGTAGCCCCCTGCACATCAGTGGCATTACTGCCTTGCTTGTGGTGATATGATTAAAAAAAAATAATAAATAAATAAATAAATTTAATAACAACAATAAACCATAGAGATGTATTTGCTTTTGAATCAGGCCAAGTAATATGGCAGTTTCAATAAAGGTGTGATGTGCTTTTTTTCATTATTAGATAATTGAAGATATCTAAACCTTGACAACCAAGCATAGAATTATAAATGCCCAGGAAGACTTGCTGGTCATTCTTGATGGATAAGTTTAAAATGGGAATAAATCATTGTCAGTATTCCAAGTACAGAAACTGTTGATACTAATACATAATCTGTTTATAATATATTTTGCATTTTTTCCCCCCAACTTTACTGCCTTTGGCACCTATTGAAAGGACCGGAATCTGATTCATATGTTGAAATGCCTCTGCCATATAACTAGAACACAATCCTACCAAAATATGCTTTCACAAGATGATAATAATCAACTGACGTATGGAAAATTTTCAGTATATATCTACATTTATATGATAAAGTTTGGACTCTATAAAGTTTAGCTATTTTATATATCAAAAAAAGCCCTAACTGTGAAAAGTTATTTACATACTAGAAAAATGATTAATAAATTTAATAGACATAAAATGTCTATACTTTTCAGGAAGACATTTTAAAAGAACATTTGCTGTAAATTTGTATGATTAATATTCCATGTAAATATCAGTTTTAAACTCTAAGTGGCAACATTTTAGTTCCATCAGTTTTTAGTCAAAGCACTTGAGGGACAGTTTTTTTATCTTTGTGCTTTGCATAAAATGTATACTTTCTTTTTTTTTTTTTTAATCATTTCACCCCAAGCAAGGCATTCCACTGCCACTATTACACAGGGGGTTACATAGGGGAAGGTGATGAGAAAGAGTAATCAGATATAGTAAATGTCAGAAGGAGGGTGATAGACAGGTAAGGATATTGAAGATGAGGGTTGGATGGATGAGAAGAGTGTTTGAGAGAATGTATGCAAGTTAGTGTGTTTGGAGATGTCTACTGACCTTACATTTAAACTCTTGGAGATTATAGGGGAAGCAAGTATGTGGAAGGGAATTCCATTGTCGGGAAGTATGAGAAAAGAAGCTGTTGGAGTAGAAATTGCGGTTACATGTTATCGGTTTTACTGTAAAAGGGTGGGGCCTAGTTACTAATCTAATATCTCGTGCGAATTGGTACCTAGGGGGCACCAGTGATCTAAGTTCATCGGAGCAGAAGCTGTGAAAGTATTTATAGAAGCGGCACAGGGAAGCCACTTCACGCCAGTAAGAGAGTGACTGCAGCTGGTCTGCCAAACATTTTTCAGTGTATTTCAAACATTATTACTTTTCTTCTCTTGATGCTGTTACTTTCGTCTGTGTTACACTTGTTTTTGGTGTGTGTTGCTGTACCTGCTGTCCGTCTAATTTCATTGTGCATTATATAGTGGTAAGAAGAATAAATAAATTAAAATAAATGCCATATATTCCTTTGTATAAGACAACTTTTAAATCCCAAAAATCACCTGTAAAAATTGGGGGGTTGACTTATCCTACAATTCTAAAAAAGAAACCTTAAATTCTTATGTCTTTTGGTAGGCTAACATCAGGCTTGGTACGATAAATAATAGATACACGAAAAAATTCACGTTATCAAATAAACTGACAATAATAATAATAAAACCATTTCTACCATATATATTACTGGCATAACTTCATAATAAATGCCTATTCATAGAATAATTCCTTATCCATGAAATCAAATTGTATCCATGCAAGCTTAGCTGAGAAAATGTAAACATTGAGTCATGATTGCATTCTTTTGCTAAACTTTCAATAATCATCATTGTAGTGTTAATTATGGAAATAATAACATTTAGTACTATTGTTCTACTTTATCATACTGTTACTAACAATATTTTGTAATTATCAGTTAAGTATATGTAAATGGCCATTAGTACACCAGGCTGTTTGTAACTGTTTAGATATAAGAAAAGAAGAGAAAGAATGTAGTGGAGTAAATAAGACATCCATAGTAGCACAAATGAACTAGGCAAGACATCTTAAAGAATTCAAAATGATATAAAGAAGTTTGTTGGAGTCAGTCAAAGAGAACTTCTAGTGACATCACAGTGAGTTGCCTAAATGGGATATAATTTATAACTGCTAGGAACAAGTTATAACAAAGAATAATAATATTTACAAGAGATCATGGGATGAAACATGAACAAAACAATGGTTTCCTTTTTGGGGGAGAAGTGTAGGAAAAATACCATATAGAATCATTTTTGGTTTGTTTTGAATATCTAAGTATACATAAAGTAACAACATTTCCAATGAGATCCTCTTATATAATCCATAAGTATCCATCTTCTACTACAACCTCTTCTGCCTCCCATAAGCATGGACCAAGTGATTCTCCCTGAGAGTAATACACTACGCCTCCTTGGACTTACCCTGTCCTCAGACCTCAAATGAAAGCACTATATTGAATCCATAGCAAAATCTACTGCTAAGAAGATTGGGTCACTATGTCAATCCAGGATGTTTTTTCCACCTGAATCCATCCTGCATATATACAAGTCAACCATCCGTCCGTGCATGGAGTACTGCTGCCATTTATGGTCAGGTGCCCCTGCCGTTCTCCTCAGTGTTCTTGACAAGCTCCAAAGGAGAGTCTGTAATGTGATAGGTACTGATCTGGCGACTCGACTGCAGCCACTTTCCCATCATCGAAATGTGGCCTCCCTTCGTCTCTTCTATAAATACTTTCATGACTTCTGTTGGACGAACTTAAGTCACTGGTGACTCCTCAACAGGTGTTTACTCGTGCAACCAGACTGGCAACTGGGTCCCACCCATTCACAGTCAGGTTAGCCAAATGCAGACGACAATTCTACTCCTGCAGCTTCCTCTCTCGCACTTCCCACCTGTGGAACTCGCTCCCGTATTCTTGCTTTCCTGACGGCTACAACCTCCAGAAATTTAAATGCAAAGTCAATACTCATCTTCTAACCACTGGACTCTAGCTCTCTCCCCTCCCCTGTATAACCTTCCCTTTCTCTCCTCCTATGTATCTGTCATCGCACCTTCTTTCTCAGCTTTCTATTGTTCCTTTCTAACTAGCTTGTACTCCTCACTCTTTTCTAATTAATCTTTTTACATTTATGTAACCCCCTACACATCAGTGGCGTTTCTGCCTTGCTCGGAGTGAAATGATTAAAAAAAAAAAAACAAGTATAGGATAAATTCATGAAAATTTACTATATCTTTTTTATTTTATCTTATCTAAAGATTCTCTTACAAAAATTTTAAGTTAAACAGATATTCTTACAAATATTCACATTAAATTATTTTGTGATGCAAACTTTATTATCGAATATCTAAAATAAATATATATAAAGTACAGTTATTGATACTTATTTTTTTCATTTCAGATATATAAAGATTGATAGAAAAAGCATAATGTAAAGTTATTCAGTGATGAGAACGGAATGTTGAAAATTGTATAATTATAGCATAAAAATCATATAATGATTAAAAATGACATTTAAAACATTGACAAAATAAAAATCTGTCTTTGATCTTCATCTTCTATGTGCCTTGTCCTTTCAGGACGTAGGCGATTATGGCCTTCCATATCTCCTTATTCCTGGTGGCTCTTAGCACACTTTCTCCTGTAACACCAGGCAAGCCCCATTCTGTTATCCACCTGCTCAGGCCCATCAAATATGTTATCCACTGCTTTCCTCTCTCTCTCTTTCCCTCTATCTGGCCTGTTAGTATCAGGTTCTCCAAGCCCTCCTTCCTTATTGCATGTCCCAGGAACTTCAGTTGTCTCTTTCTGATGCTCAATATTGATTTCCTTTTTGTTTCCAAAACCTCATCATTGCTCACATGCCTTGTCCATGATATCCACAGCATCCTTCTGTAGAACCATATTTCAGCTGCTTTAAGTTTTTTCTTCATTTTTGATGATATTTTCCAGCATTTACTGCCATATTTAAGAACTGACATCATATAGCAATCCAATACTCTCTTCTTTGTTTCTAGTGAAAATTGCCGGTCTCTTAATACTTTACTCATCTTCTGGAACGCATCCTTCACCATGCCAATTTGCCTTCGGATCTCTGTGTCACACTTCCTGTCTTTTGTTAGCACACTTCCCAGATATTTAAAGTTTTGTACCTGTTCGATTTTAGTATCCACCACCTGTATTTGGCATTTTGGGCTGCTATTTTCGCTGATGACCATGCATTCGTTTTTCTTGCAGTTTATTTGTAGTCCTGTTGATAATGTTCCAGAAAAGAGAGCTGAGAAAAATTAAAAGGCTAAGAAAAGTGAATTGACCTTTAAGGAAGCAGTTGAAGCTGAGGTTACAAATGTAAATTGATAAAAAATGCTAAATATTAAAAAAAATTAGCTGAAGACATCAAAACAACTTAACTACCCACTTTAAGCAAGCATCACAAAGAGAAATAGACAAAGAAGTACATGAAAACAAATTTCTCAGTAACTTTTAGTGTTGAATGTAGAGCTACATTAGATGGCCTGATAGTTGAGCTCAAGGTTGGGTACTTCATGCAAATACTCAACCAAAAAGTCTTAGAAGACAACAGGTGGAGTAGTAGAGCAATGTTTTAGCTATTATAAGCAATAAAATTATAGGTTACTTCAAAATTGATGACGGTATCAAGATAAATACAAAAATTATTGTAAATTCTTAGACAAAAGATTGAGTGGTTCAAGCCACAGCTAACAAACTCTATGTTTATATGTATATTCAAACAAAACAATTTTTTTTGTTTTTTTTTTACATGTTTCATGCCCTCCTCAAGATGAAGGCAAACATGGCTCTCCAGAATTTGATATCTTTTTAACTCTTAATGAATTTTGTTTTTTTCTTATTTCTCCTAAACCCTGTTTTGTCATCCATTTACTCAAGCAGACTATGTATATTATACATTGTTTTTTTCTCTCCTTTTTGCATTCAATATGCCCTGTGAGTATCAAATTTTCCAAGCCTTCTTTCCTCATTATGTACCTTGGAAATTTTAATGCCGTTTAAGTTTCCTTTTTGTTTCCATTTTTTTCTAAAACTTTTTTTAATTACATAAACAGTCCATGGTACCCTCAGCATCCTTCTGTAGAAGCAGATTTCTGTTGCTTCAAGTCTCTTCTTCATCTTTAAGGAGATTGTCCAACATACACTGCCATACAGAAGGACAGATATCATATAAATATATTTTCCTTGTTTCCAGTGAAATTTTCTTCTTACTTAGTACTCTGCCCAGCTTTCAATAGAAAACATGCTGCCAGTCATGAAAAAAGATGTAAGAATGGAAGACAATATTCAAATAAAGTATCTGGGAAGCAATAAAAACTGTCATAACTGATATTAAGATTGAATCAGTAAAAAAAAGTTAAACCAATGACTGATAAAGATGATCGAATGCCAAGGAGTTCATATTAATATATAAAATAAAGTGATTTTGCAGGCATATGAGATATTGCACTCATTAAATATATCTTAACCAATATCCCTTAGATTTATTAATAAATACAAAAAAATATTACTTTGTTTACATAATAAAAAAGGCTATCAATATTTTTTTCAATAATGATAAATATTATAAGTTGAAACTCATATTGCACATGTAAATATACACGTCCAGTCATAATTATTAGGCCACCCCAGTTTTTAAAAAAATGACACATTTCATACTATTTTTAGTATTTATTGCCAAGTGTTTAATTCTAAATGAAAATAGAATAGTTCTTTTGTTATTATTACTTTGAAAAGTTTTACAAGGCAGCCAGGAAGCCTTTACTTCAGCCAGCCAATAAGACTAAAATAGAGAGCACAAAAACTAGACACCAGAACAGTGCATTTGATGCACATGTTATTGTGCGGTATTAACATTTAGAATTATCCACTTGGCAATAAATACTAAAATTAGTATGAAATACATCATTTTTTTTTAAACTGGGGTGGCCTAATAATTATGGCCGGTAGTGTATATTGAAATAAAAGCATCAGATGATCAAAACCGATTTTATTGGGAAAATATTGACATTTTTAATAAAATCTTATACAGTGTAGTTATTCCAGGAGAGGGAACAGTTTATTACTTAATAACAATAGAAAAACGATTCTCTTTATATCCACCAGAAACATTAATATTTAATGTAAATATATCTTGATCATTTCCCTGTCATTAGTTGGTTAATACCAGTTTTATTGCAAAAATATTGACTTGCATAATAAAATATGATACAGTTTCAGAGGTGGGGGGTCAGTTTATTATTTAAAACTAACAGAAAACTGATTGCTCATTTTATGCATAATAGAAACATATTATTTAATATAAATACACCTTTAAAATTTTCTCAACTTTGGTTAGTTAATACCAGTTTTAGTGTGAAAACATTGTTGGATTTTATGAGATGAGTCAATATGTATATGAAGTATAGAGAAAAGCACACAAACTGAATTTAAATTTGAGTTACTTGAAAAGTGTTGAAATTCAGAAATAAATTCAGTCTAGAGAGTGTTAATAGTTTTAGTTGAAGGGGGGCCTATCAGAGAGTGTGTAAATCAACTCTATATAAAAGAAACAACATTTTTAATAGTGAACACATAATGAAATTTCAGAATAAGTTTAAATTTTATGCAGTGGATGCATGAATAAATCTTGTTGAGCAATTTGACATAAAGGTCATAAGAGGACATCAAGAGATACAGATCAATAGAATCTGCAACTTAACCAAATGAAGAAATTAAAACATCTCTAACTTTTATCTCTTTGATTCCATTTGGCTTAACGGCTTTATTGACCACACACAAACACACACAAACACACACACATACATATATATATATATATATATATATATATATAGTCTGTGTATTGAATATTGCTGACACATCTAATGTGATGTTCCTGCTATATGTCTCAAGATCCATGACAAAATCCAAAGAAGAATTGGTAATGTTGCCATTCCTGACATGGTATCTCAACTTAGGTTAGGTGCTTCTCCATCATCATAACTCAGCTTTCCTCTGTCTTTTCTATCAATATTTTCATGGCAATTGTTCTGCGCTTTCTTCTTTGGTATCTAGAGCTCATGAATTCAAGTGTGATACTAGATTGGCAACTAGGTCTTATCATTTTTGGGCCTTAGTGACTTTATCACCTTACTTGGAGGGAAATGATTAAAAAAGTTTTTATCAAAGACATTTTATGGGGAAACTCTAGGGAGATGATAGTGTCATTCACAAATCAAATATTTTGTTATTATTGTCACCATTATGATAGCTATTTTCTTAGCTATTGCTTTCTAGATGGGACTTACAGTCATGTGCTGAAACACTGGTTCTTATACAATCTCTGAAGTTAAGCAATGTCAAGTCTGGTCAATACATAGATAGGTGACTGCAGAGAAATACCAGATGCTTTAAGCTTGGTTGTGCCTGTGATGTATTGGATAATAGTTTCAGATAGAAAATCAGTGTCACATTCCAATTCCAGCTAGGTTAATTATATTCACTTATGGGCAAATACCCTTGAGAAAGGTATGAATCTACTGCTTCTTTCCTGTGGGTTAATCTGTAGGACTTGTATCAATAACTCATTATTATATCCCTGTAAAAAAGATTCTTACAATTTTTAAATATTTTCTGGCTTTAAATAACCAGAACAAGGTTAAGCCATGGAAAACTAATAAATCAATCAATCATTTTGAATGAGATAAAATTAGCAAAGAGTTTAAAGGTCGGCTTTCATTTTTGGTCACTTGTTAGATTTCTGTAATATATTTAATTATTTGGACAGAATAGAACTGAATAGTGTGTCTTTGCTGAAAAACACTTTGCTTTTCATCGCTATTTTGCAATTTTGTTCTTCCAATAAAAAGCCTAATAAAGAGAGACAAGAATTGCTTTAATTTTTGCTTAATTGACCAATTATGCCAAACAAATACTTTAAGGTGCAATTTAGAAGAGTTCATTAGTTTCCTGTAGTAACAATTACAATCATTAACATTTCAATGACACTATTTTAGCTTGGACAAATCTCAAATTATTTCTGACTGGGGAAAATAGGATTTCATCTACAAAAACATATGCATTTATATCTATCTATCTATCTATATATATATATATATATATATATATATATATATATATATATATATATAAAAATGGGCTCAGCCATCATTTTCAAAAGAGTGTCGATTAGTGCTGTTCTTAGAATGGGACAGTCGCACTACTCATACATAGGATTTAATTATAATGGTGAAGGCTTGTGAAGAACGAGCCACACTTTACAGAAAAACAAATACAGAGCACTGGTACACATAGTGTGCCAAAAAGTCGCCAAATAACCCTCCTCAGTTTTGAAATTCAGGTTTTCTCCTAAACTGGCTGTTAACCAAATCTATAAGGACCCACACTGTTCTGCTATTTTATCATAGCTGAGAGTAGAAGCGATGGATTTTATTTTGCCAAAAGGTATTTGAGGATAAGTAAATGTAACAAACTTTAGTGGAATTTGAATTTGGCTCTTTGTTTTTCTGCTAGCTATTGCATCACTACATATATATATATATATATATATATATATATATATATAAGAAAAATTAAGGCAGGCATGTTATTTCATGGTAAATCAGAAGTATGGGCCTATTTCAGGTGAACCATCATCAGCTTCCATCTTTATTGTACAAAGGATTTTACACAAATCTTTATTGTACAAAGAATTTTACATGTTAGTGTAAAATCCTTTGTACAATAAAGACAGAAGCTGATGATGGTTTGCCTTAAATAGGCCTATACTTCCAATTTACCATGAAATAACGTGTCTACCTTAATTTTTCTTATATTTGCTCTATATGTATTAATATACATACATATTTAGAGCTCTCTTAGAGAGTTATCCTCCCACTGTATGTACAGGGTACTCCTTTGGATTCTTCTATTCCCACACTGCATGCTGATATATATATATAGTTACATATTAAGTGTAACAAAAGAAAAAAATTTAGGACCAAAACTCAGAGATGAAAATCAAACAAATATCTACTTTACAAAAAACACTAACTAAAATATTTACAAATATACAATTTTTGTTGCATTCAAAACAAGAAACATAGAGTTTACTGCTGGCGAGTGTTACAAGGAGAGAAGGGGAAGGTAAGGTGTCGAATAAGGTGGCAAAGAAGTTAAGTGCTATACTTTTTGGAAATCTTTAAATGAGTATTTAATTATTTGCTTGGTCAATGAAAGAGTCAAAAATATGTATTTACCCATATAGTTCCATGAGGTTCTCTTTCAGGTTTTAGTTGGTCGGCCACTTTCTTAGAGATTCTTTGATAACTTCAGCAAACCTTGGTAACAACTGAATACTCTCGTCCCAAAACCTATTTGTATAGGGGCGAACACCTAATTTGCATATTTCTAAAACCTTTCGACTTCTCTTGAATCTACTGGAATTTTCTACAATCTTCCAAAACGTTCTATTCCTAATTTCTCTTTATACAACTACTTCATGAATTAAAACTTTTTGTACTAACAAGTAGGACTAAATAGAATCCCTTACTACAACTTTTTAGACATCATTATTTTTATATATTAATGCATCCTCATAACAATATATATATGAGTGTACCCCTGCTATCAAAAATGATGGCAAAATATTTGAGAATAGTATTAGATGTTTTCTTACAGGTTATTGCTGAGCATGACAGGAGGAAATATATATACATAAGTATGTATGCGAGGAAGTGGGGTGCATCAGCCATGTCTGGTACAAGGCCACTTCCAAACATAGTCGACAATCACCACATTTTAAGATATTAGGTTGTTGAATTTTGTTTGCTGGACATTAACATAAATGTATACAAAGAATAATAATGTGCAAAGAGAAAATGTATATTATTTTTTTTTTTTAATCATTTCACCCCAAACAAGGCATTCCACTGCCACTATTGCACTTGGGGCTACATAGGGGGAGGTAAATACGAAGAGTGGTTAGATATAGGAAATGTCAGAAGGGGGGGTGATAGATAGTTGGGTGGGTGGGAAGAGTGTTTGAAAGAATGGAAGTTAGTTTGTTAGGAGGTGTCTATTGACCTTACATTTAAACTCCTGGAGATTGTAGCCGTCGTGGAAGCAGTCATGTGGAAGAGAATTCCACAGTTGGGAAGTGTGAGAAAAGAAACTGTTGGAGTAGAAGTTGCGGTTGCATTTTATCGGTTTCACTGTAAAAGAGTGGAATCTAGTTGCTAATCTAGTATCTTGAGCAAATTCGAACCTAGGGGGCACCAGTGATCTAAGTTCATCGGAGCAGAAGCCGTGAAAATATTTATAGAAGAGACACAGGGAAGCCATGTCGCGCTGGTGAGAGAGAGACTGCAGCCGGTCTGCCAAGTTAGTATCAATCACATTACAGACCCTCCGCTGTACCTTGTCTAGAAGCCCAAGGAGAATAGCAGGGGCACCCGACCAGATATGGCAACAGTATTCAATGCACGGGCGGATGGTAGATTTATAAATGTGCAGGATAGATTCAGACAGAAAAAACCTCCGGGCCCTGCACAGAGAACCGACTTTCATAGCAGCAGATTTAGCAATGGATTCGATATAGTCATTCCACTTGAGGTCTGCTGAAAGTGTGAGACCAAGGAGGCGTAGTGTTTTACTCTCTGGGAGGCAAGCCTGGTCCATGCTAATAGGAGGTAGGTGCGATTGTCTATGATGATTTATTGATAGTAGCTTTGTTTTAGAAGCATTAAAATTTACGAGCCATTTCTTACCCCAGTCCACTATGAATTGGAGGTCCTTTCCAAGCTCAGCTGCAAGGTTAGGTTTGTCGCCCGCACCAGATTTTTGGTCGAGGTGAGAATAAACTGTGGTGTCATCGGCATACATACCTACTTGGGATCTTATGTTATCAGGGAGATCATTAATGTAGATCAGAAAGAGCGTAGGATAGAGCCTTGAGGGACACCCGCGTTCGTATGGTAGTTCTGGGAGGCATGTCCGTTTAATACCACTTTCAATGTGCAGTTAGATAGGAATGACTGGATTAGTTCAAACAACTGTCCAGCTATACCATAGCTTCGCAGTTTGCATAGAAGGCCAGCATGCCAAACTCTGTCGAACGCTTTAGAGATATCCAAGGCAACGGTTCGGGCTTCACCATTCCTATTGAGTGCCTGATATATGTACTCGGCGATGGTTGTTAGCATATCAGCAGTAGACCTGGTGAAGCTGAAGCCATACTATTTGTCTGAGAGGAGCCCGAGGGCCATGAGATGCTGAATGACTTCGGCGTTGATAATGGCTTCGAACACTTTGCCAAAGATTGGAAGAAGGCTGATAGGTCGGTAATTTGCGGGGTCCGAGGGTTCTCCAGTGATTTTAAATATAGGAACTACAGAGGAAGATTTCCAACAGGCAGGAAAGCAGGAAGCAGATAGGCAGGAGTTGTAGAGCTTAGAAAGTACAGAGGAAAGTTTGGGGGCACATTTCTTTAAGACTATGATTGGGATTCCGTCCCCTCCGCTCACTTTGTGAGGGTCAAGTTTTGAGATTATCTTAGAGACAAGTGAGGGTGTAATATGGACGTCATTCAGTTGAGCATCAGTTCTAGGTGGGAAGTCGAGTGTAGAAACTCTAGACAAGTCCAGTCTCAAATTATTCTAGAATCTGCGGGCAAAGCATTCAGCTTTGTCCACTGGGGAGGTGAGGACCTCAAATTTGTTTATTAGTGGGGGTATTGTGGACTTGCTCTTGTTAAGTACTCTTTTACAGAGTCGCCAGTAGTCCTTGGTGACGAACTTAGAGGATGCTATGCGTTGCTTCATTCTGGCAGCAAATAACATCTTAGCTTCATTAAGTATCTTTTTACACTTATTATGAGCTGAAGCGAAAAGGCGTCTGTTTTGCAAAGTGAAATGTAAGTATTTAAAATGTGGGTTTGTTGTCTAAACTTATTTATAAATGGAACTTTGTCTGTGTGTGTATCTGTGTATGTCCGCTACCTACAGACTCTGAAACGGCTGAACCGATTTTCGTGAAAATTTACATAGTTGTACTATAAGCATCTGTGAGTGTTCTTAACTAGGTTTTGTGTTGAGGTACCCCCGATAAATATCAGTAATTGAAAAAATCAGGTTATAGAAGACAAAAGACATAAGAAACAATATTCAGAAGTTTCAAGGTTGCAGTTCTTACAATCGTGCAAAAAATCAATAATATATATATATATATATATATATATATAAGGCAAGATGTTTGTGTGTGTCTGTTTATCTGTCTGCATGTCCTTTATACAAATCCACAGTTTTTATCTGGTTCTCACCAAACTTCATACAAATATTCTTTAGGCTGAGTCTGAGCTCCAGGACCATGCATTAGTTTTAAAGCTTTCATTGCACCTGAGCAACGCTGGGCTATACTGCTAGTCAAGTATAAGATGAAGCATATGGGAATGATGAGGATGAAGAAGAAGTAGAATGAATCTGTAGAGAACAAGGTGCGACCTGACCTTATCTCTGGGTCGAGTTGAAGTTACATTTTAGTTTGGTCTTTCTTGCTGCTTCCATCTGACTGACTGACTAACCCTGATCAAGTCCTTTTATTGTAATCTAGATTTTTCACACTTGATTGCTAAGTCCCTTTAGTCTTGCAAGTCACTTCCATTGGTCAGAAAATCAGTTTAACACCTACTTGCAAAATCTGGTTTGAACTTTTTCTTTAAGCACATGGTCAATCCTTTTTCTATTTGGGAAAACCAGGATTTCACACATCATTGTGCATTTTTGTAAAAGTGAAGAAGGTTGATTTTAATTCTTACTTTCCTATCCCACTACATATGTACAAATAAATACACAGCTGTTATTACAATAGAGAGAAATATATATATCCTAGTAGTATAGCCCAATGTTGCTCTTTGGGTGTAATGAAAGCTTTAAAACTAATCCATAGTCCTGCAGCTCAGACTCTTTGGACATTGGCACTAAAGACTAAAAAGCAATAAATGTTTCCAGTTAAAGCGAAACCATAGACTGAAAGAAAAATGAATGGATGTAAGTTAAATTTTGATTTCCTAGTATCGATGTCAAATAAGTCTTTTTTCATCATAAACTGAATTTTGAAGATTAAATAAGTCCTTTGAGTAAATGCTATCATGGCTGAGATTAAGAACTACAATTATATTTACTTAGAGCCAAACCTGAAGCAAAAACTAAAATAAAAGGGCTGAAAAAAATACAGGCATACAGGCAGATAAACAGACACACACACAAACATCTTGCCTTTTATATATATTATTGATTTGCGGCATTATTGTAAGAACTGCAACCTTGATACTTCTTAATACCATTTCTGATGTCTTTGTCTATGAGTATATGAAATTTGATTAAAAACGGACCACTCCTTCTATAACCCGATTTTTTTGATTATCGATTTTCGGTATTTATGTACCTCGACACAAAACCTAGCTAAGAACACTCGCAGATGCTTATAGTACAGCTGTTTAAATTTTCAAGAAAATTGGTTCAGTCATTTCGGTGTTTATAGGTAATGGACACACACACACACACAGAGTTCCATTTATAAATAAGTTTAGATTTAGATTAGATATATATTCTTCCCTACTTGACAACATAATTATTACAAAAAATAAAATAACACACTGTTAAAGAGCAAGCACATGGCAAGAGCTTTTATAACTGTTAATAAAGAGAATGAGTTGAGCCAACAATGCCTCACTATTGTCTCTCTAATAAAGTGAGTCACCAAGACAGGAGGGAAATATATATATAATTCCAAGTGAAGAGGACTCAAGGTTTTTTTTTATTTTGAGTACTCTGGCATTTATTTTATTATAAACAGTGCTCAATATAATGGGTATTATAGAGCCTAATATAATTATATAGTTATGTGTCAATTTTACATTATGACCCATGTAATAGGTTGCAATGTAAAACTGATACATAACTATATAATCATATATATATATATATATATATATATATATATATATATATATATATACACATACACACACACACAACTGTCTTTATTATAATAGGATTACTGAATTAAACCCTTAGTGTTTATTTGCTTTTATTATTATAATTTCCATTTGCATATAAACAATGATGTATCCAGATTTAATTTATTAAAAAACAGTCTAAATTTTATAAGTTAACTTAAAAATTTAATTTGGATACATGACTGCTGATAAACAAACTAGAAAAATTGATAAATCTAAACAAACAGAACTGAGCTGAATTCTTGAGATAGCAATCAATTATACATGTTTAGTTGAATATGAGGACAAAGTTAGGGTATCTTGGCTGTGTTTGGAAACTAAGCAAAAACTTAGCTCAGAAATGAAATGTTTCTAATTTCTCACACAACACAGTACAGGAAACAGAACAAAATATACTAATAATAAAAACAACCTTACAACCACATTGAAAATGACTATAATATTAACCAAAAGCACTCAGGACAATAATTACAATGGATAATTTTGACACACAAGAAAGCCTGAATAAAAGATAGGAGAAAACATACAAGAAAACCTGAATAAAAAATATTATTTGTCTGTCATAGTCAATGAAGTATATGTGCTGTCTCTCTTTCTCCATATATATAATATATATATATATATATATCTTCCTTCCTCAGAATACCATAACTGAAAAATGTAATTGCAGAGACAAAAACAAATGTCTGCTTGAAGGAGTTTGTAAAACAGGAAGAGTTATCTATGAAAGAGAAATCTAAGGTAAAATATGCTTAGGATGTACTGAAAGCAGTTTTAAAACCTGATGGAATAATCACAAGTCAACATTCAAATTATTAAAGCTTAAAAATATCACCAAACCAGCTGACTACATATGGAAATTAAAAGAAAAAAAAATAGTGAGAATACCCATGTGGCATGGAAAATTTTAAATAAAAATCAAAACACACAGCACAGTGCTAACAAAATGCAACAAAAATGAGAAATCTTAAAAACAACTAAAATAATTAAAAGCAAACACCAACCCCAAAATTTAAAAAACATACTAACCTCATCAAAATTCAAACAACCCACAACATGAGGGTGGGGGTCACAAAATGCAACAAAAAAAGATGGGGGTTCTGCAACATGATAATAGAAGGAAAGCACTTCAAGTTCAAAAACACATCTACATTTGAAATAAAAACAAATCTAAGCTGCAACTTTAATACGTAGTTTATGCTTTAAAATGTGTTGAATGTACAAAAATATCTGTAGGGGTGATACAAGGCCTGAATAAAAGAGTAGCCCTGTGCAGAAGTAATATTAAACTAGACAAAAATAGAAAATTGTATGTTTCCCTACACTTACACTAAAGTAGTGAAAGTAAATTCAGAGTAAAGCCTATCTACCAAAATGCAAACTATGACATGCTCATGATTCAAGAAAAAATATTTAGGAAAAAATACAAACCTTCCTTCAATAAAACAACAGGAAAAAACTAAGACACACAAACACATGCTAAATTCAAATGCACTTAAAAAAGAAATTTTGCAAGCCATCACCAAAAAGAGTTTTTCTGTATCCCAAAGAAATAAAAAGAAGTTGATAATACATCAGCTTGAATCAAAATCACTGGAAACAATTTTGAAGAAAAAAGATAAAATAAAATTTTGCAAGTAAGTGTAAAAAAATCTTCTTGCCAATGAAAGGTGAATGATTCCCAAAACAGAAGAGATTTAACAAGCGAGTGTGAAAAAAAACAAAAAACAACAAAAAACATGCACACACATGAACTTTTTGACCTGCTCACCAACTACTTATCTATATATACACAGTATTTTCATCCATCAGAAAGATAAACAAATTTTGATATGTAAAGCCACAAAATTATTCGACTGAAGAGAGTCAACTTTGGACTTGAAACACGTATAGTGACATAAATACCATGATGAACACTTAATATATTGTACGAAAAGTAACTAATGTGAATAACAATAGTAACAATAAATCTACACCTTAAACAAAATGTTAATTGATTCTTGCACTTTTTTCTTATAATATATATATATATATATATATATATATATACATATATTACATATGTATGTTATAATATAACTACAAAGTCGCTATTTTGTTTTGACACTTTTTGTGTTTTATCAAATGACCACTTGATAAGACCCAAGTGTCAAAACAAAATAGCTACTTTTGTAGTGATATTATAACATACTTATGTTATAAATTCTAAATAAATATTATTTGATCTACTTTGTATTGAGCACTTTTTAAAGAATAGTATTTTTTGGATAAGGAATTTTATTTCATCCATACCTACCCTATACTTGGAATTATATATATATATATATATATATATATAGTGTTAAATTGCAATGATGTTTAGTGTTGAAATTGCAGTTTTCTTTTGGTAGTTTACTAGTGGAAAGCCATTTTAAATAAGCAGATATTTTTTATTTGTCATAAAGTGTTCAATATCAAATCTAAGGATAGAGGGTTAATAGAATTAATGTCAAGAAACTTGTCACTTAGCTGCGCAGTGTTATTTCAGACATGTCAACTTCAAAGCTTTGTGAGGACATTATTGTAATGTTTTTACTCTTCAGGGTCATTTTTTTCTCTTTTTGAAAAACCAAATGACCCTGAGAGTGAAGACATTACAATAATACCCACATGAAAATTCAGAGTCAGCATGAGTGAAACAATACTGCTCAGCTAAGTGACAAGTTTCTTCACATTATTTCTCATTCTGTCTCTCTCTCTCTCTCTCTCTATATATATATATATATATATATAGGTTTTTTGTTTTTTTCATTTATAAGCATGTTATTTCACTACCCTGGTTTCCACCACGAGTGGTTTCTTCAGGCGAATTTTAATAACTGATTTTACCTTTTACCATTTTTCTTTTTAAGAACACTCTTGTAACGGTGTTTTATTTGAACATTCACGTGGCAGAGAATTTATGAATGCCCATTGTTTAAATTCAAACAAATTATGATGTTTTCATCCATGTTTGTACGAACCTAATAGGTATTTCTTAGTGTGGATGCATTTTGTCATAATTTCTGTTCTTTCATTTAACATACAAATGTGTACTGGTCTAACCCTATTAGGACCAAAAAGTAAGTATTAAACAATCAATCAATATATATATATATATATATATATATATATATATATATATATATATATATAAACAAGTTTATAATTATACTTGTGTCGAAAACCTTCCACAAAAATTTTGACGCAAGGAAAAAATGGTTTTAAAAATAGAAAGAGTTTAGTACATGAATGTCAGTCAAAAGTGTTCGGACTGAGATCAGCACAAAGAAAAAATCCCTGCTACAAGTAATCATCTCACAGAAAGTGCTCAGGACAGAGGTAGAGCGAAATAAATAGATAAGTTGTCTCTATATATAGTGTGTGTCCCCCTAATAACCAAACTTGAGCCACTCAACAATAAATTCTTTTTTTTTTTTAATAATTTCATCTCAAGCAAAGTAAGAAAAAAACATTAATGAGAAAGGACCATAAAAGAACATAAAAGAAAAGGAATAAAGAAGTTATGAGATAACAATTGATATTGTGTTTTAATTATTGAAATTCAAAGTTGACTGGAAGAAATCTACAACCAAGAATTTAAGAAGAAACTAATAGAATAGAACTTATGGTTACATTTACATTTAGCCATTTCAGCTGTAAAATTATGAGACCTAACTGTCAACCTAGTATTATACTTAAATTCATTCAGTCAAGGTACTAAGGAAGAAAACTCATCAGAACAATTATCCTGAAAATATTTATAGAAAAGCACAAGGAAACTACATTATGGTGGTGGGAAAGTGATTGAAGCTGACGTGCCAGATCAGGACCAAGAACATTTGCAGATTCTTCTTTATATTTTATCAATAATTTCTAAATACATAGTGGAAGCAACAGACCAGTTGTGTCAGCAACATTTAGTGTATTATTATCTCCTTAATTCTAATTGTTAATGTCGATAAGACAAAACAAAAACTTGGTTGAAAGGACCAACTTAATTTCTCTTCCTTGTATAATATTTTATGAAATAACTATCAGCATAAAACAAATGTTAATTAACATTGCCTTTCCAAAACTAGCAAATGAACAATGAAATTAAGTTAAAAGAAAATAAATAGGAAAAAATTATACAGTCAGACAATTGTGTCATAAAAGCTCATATTAATAAACTTCACACACAAGTCTATTAGATTCGTACAAATATTAGTCAGTTATTTATAATCAGAAAATGATCATGCAGCATAAATGGCAAAGAAAGGAGGAATATGCATACTTGATGCTATAATCATAAATACAAAAATTACATAAATAAATCATCATTGAACTTCAGAAGCAATGCATTAAATATCATCAATAATTCATAATCACACAAGTCCAGTGTACGCTTACTGTAAACAGTTTTACAGTTGTTATAAGTGGCTCCCAAATGATGCCATAAACATTATTAAAAACACCAACATTCAAAGAACTAAATGCCATTATAGGGATGGAAAAATGACAACGCATTGTTAAAATTGGCAATTAATAATTGGAAACATTCAAACATAGATATACAGGCAGTTTATGCACAAACTGGAGATATATATATATATATATATATATATATATATATATATATATATATATACACACACACACACACACAAGTGAATAAGGAACTCAGAAAATATTAATAACATTCAAAATACTAATTTAAAACAGTGCTCAATATATAGATAGAGCTATGAATATTTATTATAAATTATAGTTTAGAACATGTGCAAATTACCATCTACTACAAAGTGTATATTTTGTTTCGACATTGAGAGGACAATGTCTCATCAGGTAGTGTGAAGGGAGATGGAAAATTTTCAACATGTCCATTAACCCCCCCCCTTTCTCCTTCTACTCAATTTCCTCTTTTTGTTCAAATTCTAATTGACAACTCCTAATTCTGATTTCTCATTTTCTTTACCCTCTTACCTCTCACACTAAATTTACCAATATAAGTAGTAGATTGTAATTTGTACATGTTCTTCTAAACCATAATTTATAATTAGTGTGTGTGTGTATATATATATATATATATATATATATATTATTGTTGTTTCACCCGAAGCAAGCCAGTACTGCCACTGGTGCACAAGGGTTTACAGTGAGAAAAGAGCAGAAAAAAAATCATGATACAGGGGGTGATGGAGATAGGATACAAGAAAGATGGGAATCAAAGTGATAAAAGATTGCAATTGATGTTGCCTTTAAACTTTTGGAGATTGTAGTTATCAGTTCTTCAATACAGCAGTGAATGCTGGACAATATCATCGAAAATGAGGACAAAACTTGAAGCAGCGGAAATGTGGTTCTATAGAAGGATGCTATGGATATCTTGAACTGAGGTGTTGGAAAGAATGGCAACCAAAAGGAAATTAATACTGAGCATCAAGAAGAGACAACTGAAGTTCCTGGCACATGCAATAAGGAAGGAGAGCTTGGAGAACCTGATACTGACAGGCCAGATAGAAGGAAAAAGAGACAGAGGAAGGCAGTGGATAACATATTTGCAGGGCCTGATCAGGTGGATGATGGAACGGAGCTTGCGCGAGGTGTAACAGGAGCAAACATACTAAGAGCTACAAGGGATAGGGAGACGTGGAGAACCATGATCGCCTACGTCCTAAAGGGACAGGGCACATAGAAGAAGAAGAGGAAGCTATCAGGGAAGCAAGTATACAAAAAGAAGTTCCACATGTAAGAAGTGCAAGAAAAGAAACTGATAGAGTAGAAGTGATGGTTACATTTGACTGTTTTGATGATAAAATGGTGGGACCTAGTTGCCGATCTAGTAGCATGAGTAAATTTATGGAGTCAGGCCACCAAGAAAAGCTTGTCATTGTATCAAAATCAGAGCAAGTTTTTAGCTAGCACTAATCATAAGACTGACAAACTTGCTAGATACAACCATAAGTTCTATGTTAACAGTTTCTTCTCTCGCGTTCTTTACTTGTAGGACTCTCTTCTATCTTCTCTTTTTCCTGTTCATAAAAATTTTAATGCCTGTTCTTTTATTGTCCTCTCTTTCTCGTTAATGATTTTTCTCAGATCCTTTCATTTTGATACCCTCACGTACATTTTAGTGGCTTTATAACCTTGAAGTGAAATGATAAAAAAATACACACACACACATTAAACAAAATATATAATGCAAATTTTTCAAATATTGAAGATCTAACTACCTCGAATATCAACATTTCAAATCCTCACCTTTATCTGTAGTTGAACACTGACCATGATAAAAATAAAATGTAGTCATAAAACATACCCCTATCTACTTAATTGGAAACAGTATTTTTATCTACTTATAATAATACTACTATAGTACTCATAAAACGTTCATGCAATTCTTTACAAAGAGATGCTACAAAGTTCTCAGGCTGCTTCACTTTTCTGAAATCAATATTCTGAACACTGATTTTGGAAAGTAGGTTATTGAACTGTTCAGTTATTGCATCAAATGGTTATCACTTGATAATTAAGTTATTAGTGCAAAGAATTACCCCCATTTGAAAAAAGAAAGTTATCTTCTGTCTCTATGAAACCTATTCTTTTATTGTCCACTCTACTGAAATATTTTCTCAGATACTTCCATTCTCAGTAACCACTTGCATCTTAGTGGCTTTATACCCTTGCTCAGAGTGGAATGTTAAAAAAAATAATTATCAAAACATTTCTTTTTCGTGGTCTTTAATAAACCTTAAAGGAAAACTGTTGTCAAAATAAGCAATTTATGAGTGTAATGATTTAAACAAGAGAAAAAAGAATTGATAAAATGAATTTGAATTTAAACCAAGACTGCTAATGTTCACTTATACCTTAGGAAAGGCATGAATCGACCTCTACTGAAATTTTGTCTGTAAATTAAATAGTTTTAAAACAATGACTTTGCTCAGTCAGTTAAGTGCCATATGTGATACACGCTTGGGTGATCATGTCTAGAAAGAGACATGACTGACTGGGCAGAAGATTATCCCACAGTAGGTTGCCATTGCTTTCTGTGGTAGACTGATTGCCGACCAAGGCTATAGAATCCAATCTGTCCTGTTATTTAACCCATAACTGGAAGGAATAGACGGATTAATACCTTTTCCAACGGTATTTGCACATAAGTGAATGCAAAGAATTCGGCTGGAATTCGAACTCGGCTCCCCGATTTCGCGTTCTGAGCCGATATCCAATGCACCACAATGCACACACTCAACATTAATAGATGGGAGAAATCTGTGAATATAGTAAGTATGATGGCAATGCTGTCATCGCAACAAGTTGGCTTAGCTCATCAGATTTAGACTTTCATTTGGGTGTCATACAAAAGCATCTTGTCAGACAGTTAAATATTGTATGTGATACATGCATAGATGATCATGTCTTGAAAGAGAAATGACTGACTGGGCAGAAGATGTTCTTGCAGCAGGTTGTCATTACATTCTGCACTAGACTGGTTGCCAACCAAGGTTATAGAACCAATCTGTTCTGCTATTTAACCCATAGTTAGAGGGAGAAGCAATAGATTAATCTCTTTCTCAAGGGTATTTGTATGTAAATGAATGCAACAAATTTAATTGAAATTGAAACTCTGCTCTCTAAATTCTCATTCCAAGTTGATATCCACTTCACCACAACGCACATCCATAAGCGTCCTAATTGTTAAAAATATCTAAACTGTCTGTCTATTCTTCTAAGATGAGGTATTATAATCATTGACTCTATTTTCATTGTTTGAACTGTTGTCTTCAGGATCTATCTATATTTTTGAGATAAGGTATTGTAATTATTTATATTATTCAGAGTGTTGTCCTCATCTTTGTTGCCATGTTCACAATGTTTCAGCCATTGTACACACCGGCCTTCTTCAGATGATTTGAATTTCAAACTAAACCCTTTATTTGATTCACTAAGGTAGATGTTCTTGTTCCATGAATTATGTCACTTTCAAATGTCTCAGTTATCTCCATATAACTCAACTAAGTTTTTGTTCACCATTGCTGCAGCCAGGTATTGATCTCACAACTCTTTGTGTCAAGTCGCTGGATTCAATGTGTTTATCCTCTGGTCCATGTGTCCTCAATGAGATAAATGAGATATCTGGAAGTGTCATGACTCACAATCTACTCCAGTGAAAATCATGTAAATCTAAACTTTCATCTTTATAAATTTTTTTCTCAGTTTAATGATTAGAAATGGCATGAAACAAACGAATCTTTTAAGTCTTAAAGAAGACAGTCCTTTATCGAACTGTATGGTTCGATAATCAGCTCAGAACAAGAAATTGAAGAGCTGAATTTGAATTCCAGTTGAATTTGTTGCATTTACTTGCAAATATCTTTGGGAAAGATATTAATCCATCTCTTCTCCCTCCAGCTATGGATTAAATAGCAGAACAGATTAGGCTCTATAGCTTTGATTAGCAACCAGTCTACTGCAGAAAGTAATTGCAATCTACTGTGGGAATATCTTCTGCCTAGTCAGTCATGTCTGTTTCAAGACATAATTGCCTAAGCATGCATCACATATGGCTGACTGACAAAGAGCTTCAGTAACTTTAACTAAAATGACTAGCACATATTACTTGTAGAGAAAATAATAGTATAATAAAGATGTTAGTTTTCCACACTACCTTAAACAAAAATCTTGGAAAGAAACTTTTTATCAATGTTAGAAGGTCCAATAACAGTTACTGTTCTTGAGTAGTTTAATTCTCTGAAAACTGCTTAAAGATTCAATAAATTTCCATCATTAGTATTCCAAATGTTTCCTAGCAAATTTCACCATTATGAAAGCTATAACTTTTATGGGTTATTTTTTTTCTAGCTATATTTTAGGACAAAATGTTTCTTCTGTGATGTGAAATTACATTATTTGCTATATTTCTAATTTCTTTTTATAAATTTTAGCAAAAGAAAAAAAAAGTCAGTCTAACATTCAGCAATTGAATCCACTCAGGAGACTGAGAAGTATTTGAAAAAAGTGAAAGATTTATGATAAATCTATAAATAACCATCAGGGTTGAGCTTAGGGAAGAATTTATCTTCATGCTTTCGTTAACACTAACGAAAAACATTTGCATTTAGCAAACGGAATTTAAAACTGTTTCATTTATTCTATTTTTGATATCCAATTTCTTCAGCAATTTCATTCTTCCGCAATAAGAATGTCATAGAAATGTACAGTTTATTTTAAAAGTTAGAGACAATTACAGTGATTCAGCGGAGGCACAATATCACCAAAGACAGATTTACTGTTAGAGAAGACAGAATCACATAAATATCAGACAAAGCCACATATGTCCCTGGCCAATTAACATGACCGAGAAGAAAAACAATTCCTTTTATGAAGTTCATCTGGCTTGGAGATATTTTTATTCACTGTTATCAAACATATAAGCACTTATAAATCTTTATTGATGTCATAACGAAAGATTGGATATCTCCCAGTTTAACATTTCCGAAGACACTCGCCTGAAATCTGAGTAACCTCTGTCTTTGGGGTTATGTCAAGTGGATTGAAGTAGAGTTGGATGTTTATATAAATTGAACAATATTCAACTGGAGAGGAGTGATTCAGATGGTAAAAGATTGAATTATTATACATTATTTCTCAAAGTTATTTGACATAATTTTTCTTTTCTTTGCACAGACTGCAATCTTTATACTTTTATGTATATGTAAAATTTGGTTTTATTTATCCTACATTAATTACAATCATTACAACTAAAAAGATTAAATTAAAATTATAATAAACTTTATTCCTAATACCAAAACAGAAAAATATACTAAACTAATAAATAAATAAATAAATAAACTTAGCTAATACACAATCTGGTGGTCATGACCATTAATAAAATTAATCTAAATCTAAACTTATTTATAAATAGAACTTTGTGTGTGTCTATTACCTATAGACTCTGAAACGGCTGAACCGATTTTCTTGAAAATTTACACAGTTGTACTATAAGCGTCTGCGAGTGTTCTTAGCTAGGTTTTGTGTCGAGTTACCCCCGATAAATATCAAAAATTGATAATCAAAAAAATCGGGTTATAGAAGAAGTGGTCCAATTTCAATCAAATTTGATACACTCATAGATGAAGACATAAGAAACAATATTCAGAAGTTTCAAGGTTGCGGTTCTTACAATAATGCAGAAAATCAATAATATATATATATACAAAAGGCAAGTTGTTTGTGTGTGTGTCTGTTTATCTGCCTGTATGGCTGCATTTTTTCAGCCCTTTTATTTTAGTTTTTGCTTCGGGTTTGGCTCTAAGTAGGTATAACTGTATTTCTTAGTCTTAGCCATGATACCATTTACTCAGTGGACTTATTTATCCTTCAAAATTCAGTTTACAACAAAAAAAACTTATTTGATATCGATACCAGGAAATCAAAATTTGACTTACATCCATTCATTTTTCTTTCAGTCTACAGTTTCGCTTTAACTGGAAACAACTATTGCTTTTTCGTCTTTCATGCCAACATCCAAAGAGTCTGAGCTCCAGGACCATGGATTAGTTTTAAAGCTTTCATTACATCCGAGCAATGCCGGGCTATACTGCTAGTGTATTTATATACACACTTTCTCTAACAATGCAACCAGCATAAATAAGCATTCTAGAAGTCATGACTGTAAATTAGAATTAGTCCAAAACAAAAAAAAAAAAAAAGAGCCTATTTGCTTTTTTACAACTTCTCTTAATCTCCTGACCCTGCTATACTGTGCAGTCAACAGAATCAAAACAAACAATGCAAATGAGTGAAATTTAATAAAAATAAAAAAATAGTGACAATTTACACATCACTCTCTGTATATGTTACATATGTAAGCGACTATTAAAAAGCACTTACCCCAAAATCTGATGTTTATTCATCTGGTTAGATTTTGGGAAGTGGGCTGTGTTGAGAACTTTTCTGTACCCTATTGTATACAGTGTATGCAGCCAGGTAATTGTGAGTAAATTATAACAAAGAAAAACAAAAGATATTCAGAAGAAAAAATTAATAAATTTTTCAAAAACATTTGTACACAGGTTTAACTTAGAAATATTAGAAAATTAGAAAAAATCCAAATAAGAATCTGCAATGTTATTGGTCCTGACTTTGGCATCTTGGTTTTGGTCATTTTCCTTACTGCCATAATGTAGCTTCTCTGTGTTTTTTTTTATAAATATTTTCATGGTAATTGTTCTGGTTAGTTTTCTTCTTTGGTACTCTGATTTACAAAATTAATTGCAATACAAGATTGGCAGATAGGTCCCATTTTACAGTTGAAGTAGCTACATGTAACCAATTTCTTCTTTCACACTGCTGGTTTGTGGAACTCTCTTACAGCTTCTTACTTTCAAGACAACTTTAATTTTTTAAAATTTAAATGCAATGTCCATCATCATCTTCTGTTCCCTTGAATTCTATTGTCCTTTCTCAATAATGTTTTTTCTCCCATGTTTTACACTCAGTAACTTCGTGTCTTAGTGGCTTTCTTGCCTTTCTTAGGATAAAATTGCCAGTTTATTCAATAGAACAGACTCTACCCCAATTCACTCTTGGAACTGATTGCATCATATTCCTGATTATGGCCTGGAAAATTCTTTGGTAAGAGAGCATGGAGCTATGGATGTCATGATCATGAAAATTCTTAGCCAGTAATTCACTGTTCATTTAGGCCAAGTAGAACATTTATGTCAATTTTCTTGATCCATAATTAGACTACTATGTTCAGCACCTCAGTGTTGTTAATAGCATGGATAACAAGTCCTGTAGCACAGTGTGACATAGCCTTCAATTCTTGCAGCCATTACAGCCAATTTAAATTCAGTTTATGTCATTGTGACTACTTCAGTAATGTCCCTGCAAAGCCCAGTTTGGTTCCTTCTGTTCACTTGGCCACTTGTAAGAATTGCTGTGGTTAGCAGCTATTTTTATGAGCATGTGATGCCTTTTCATTCATCATATGAGATTGGAAGTTGCTGAAAAATAAAATGAGAATATAAGAATTTGACATATACATTTTAAATTATGGTCCCCAAATAACTGGTGTTTCCTATGTGTATGTGTGGCTGTAAATAAACATATTACAAGTATAATCATATACAAATTTATAACTGACAGCAGATGAATATATTTGTAAATTTACTTATTTGAAGCTTTAACTGGATAATTAATGATTTTTTTTTAGTCATTTCTGCTAGAGCTAAGGTGATAATGCCACTGAGACAGAAGACCATACTGAAACTGAAAAAAGATGAGCAACTGTTAATGAATAGACAAGACAATAAAAGAACGTGATTCAGGAAGACAAAAAGACAATATATATCTAAACTTATTTATAAATGGAACTTTGTATGTGTCTGTGTGTATGTCCGTTACCTATAGACTCTGAAACAGCTGAACTGATTTTCTTGAAAATTTACACAGTTGTACTATAAGCGTCTGAGAGTATTCTTAGCTAGGTTTTGTGTCGAGGTACTCCCAATAAATATTGAAAATCGATACTCGAAAAAAATCAGCTTATAGAAGGAGTGGTCTGATTTTAATCAAATTTCATACACTCATAGACAAAGACATAACAAACGATATTCAGAAGTTTCAAGGTTGCAGTTCTTACAATAGTGCAGAAAATCAATAATATATATATATCTATATAAAGCAAAATGTTTGTGTGTGTCTGTTTATCTGTATGTCCTTTATACAAATCCAGAATTTTTATCTGATTCTCACCAAACTTCACACAAATATTCTTTAGGCTGAGTCTGAGCTCCAGGACCATGGATTAGTTTTAAAGCTTTCATTTCACCCGAGCAACACCGGGCTATAATGCTAGTGTATATATATATATATAAAGAAATAAGAAATTAAAGAATAATATATATCTCTCTCTAAAAACTTAACAAAAATCTTTCATCTGGTGATATCATTTGAAATACATACGGATCTTCTATAGCAGATCACTTGATAAATGGTTTGACTTGTGCTATGTATTTTAGTGTGAACTGGCTCCCTGTTTTGGCCAGAGCACACTCATTATTTCATCTGAAGGTGTTGGAGAGACACTGTTTATAAGGTCCAGCCGACCCTCTTTTTGTAAACAAGAAGATTGTTTGTTTGGGCTCTCTTTGCTGTGTCTCTAGCATCTTTAGATGTTATAACTTTATGATTTTTTCCCCTGTCCATTCATTCATGCCATCCGCGACAGACTTTCTTTTCATAATTTGTTTCCCCATTTACAGTTCTGATGAGAGGGGATGAAACTGGTTGACTGGTGTTTTTTGTTTTAAAATTTTTCATCGCCTTTGGATGGTAAAGTGAATGATAGTTTATATGCATGCTTGTATGGAAATGCTTGTCTTAGTATAAGCTAGATGGTAACATTCATTAATATAAGTGTATATATGTGAAGGAAAAGGTCTGTAGATATTTACAATTAAATAACGTGCTTAGACAAGCATTTCTACAAAAGCACACATGCGCCATCACATACTTTACTATCCAAAATATTCCTCACGCATGTTTAAAAATTGTCCATTGCCTTAATAGATGTAACACATGTATTAATATGCCCGTACAACTATACAATAAAGACAGAAGCTGAAGATGGTTTGCCTGAAATCGGCCTACACTTCCACTTAACCATGGAATAACAAGTCTGTCTTTAGGATAAACTCCTGCATCATTAGATTTCAGTATTATTTATTTATTCATAGAAATAATCACAATTTCAGACTTTTTGTATTAGCATATTTTGTCATTTCTTGTATATTCGCAAATTCTGGTGACAAAAAGAAATTTATAAATTTGTTGATTTCAGTTTTAACAATACAGATACACAAATAATGGCAAAGAGAAAATAGAATTTATATAAATGCATTAGCAGTATAGCGTGGCATTGCTCGGATGTAATGAAAGCTTTAAAACTAATCCATGGTCCTGGAGCTCAGACTCTTTGGATGTTGGCATGAAAGACGAAAAAGCAATAGTTGTTTCCAGTTAAAGCGAAACTGTAGACTGAAAGAAAAATGAATGGATGTAAGTCAAATTTTGATTTCCTGGTATCGATATCAAATAAGTTTTTTTTGTTGTAAACTGAATTTGAAGGCTAAATAAGTCCTCTGAGTAAATGGTATCATGGCTGAGACTAAGAACTACAATTATACTTACTCAGAGTCAAACCCAAAGCAAAAACTAAAATAAAAGGGCTGAAAAAATACAGGCATACAGGCAGATAAACAGACACACACACAGACATCTTGCCTTTTATATATATATATATATATATATATATATATTATTGATTTTCTGCACTATTGTAAGAACTGCAACTTTGACACTTCTGAATGTTGTTTCTTATGTCTTTGTCTATGAGTATATGAAATTTGATTAAAATCGGATCACTCATTCTATAACCTGATTTTTTCGATTATCGATTTTCGATATTTATTGGGAGTACCTCAATACAAAACCTAGCTAAGAACACTCACAGACACTTATAGTACAACTGTGTAAATTGTCAAGAAAATTGGTTCAGCCGTTTTGGAGTCTATAGATAACGGATACACACACACACACACACACACACAAAGTTCCATTTATAAATAAGTTTAGATAACTTCCAGCTTCTGTCAATTCATTGCATAAAGCTATTAGCTATTGCCATGCCTTACATAGTTTTTGTTTCTCTTTGTAATATTTCTGGAATGTTTAAGATTTTCAAAGACAAAAGGGAGATAATTTCTTTCAGATTCATTCTTTGGACAAAAGGAAAAGATAAGCTGTCATACTAAAACTTTGATGAGACATTATTACAAACTTGTTTTGATATCTACACACACTATATATACATATATAAATATATGAGTTTATTTATTTATTTATTTCCTTTTGTGTGTGTGTGTGTATATATATATATATATATATATATATAAGAAAGTTATCAGTAAATCAACTCATTGGTCATGCCATCAAACAGGAACCATTTTCAGCTTTATCTAAGGCACCAACTTCCTTCTACAGCCATTCAATTTATTTCTGTGATGTGTACCTCTCCTGCCCAAAGGTCACACTGATAAATGTTTGATGGGAGTGACCAAATGGGTTGGTTTTATAGGGAGTGTGTTAATAGTTTTCAGGCTGGGAGATATTCCTAACCATTTGTCCCAGAGATTTCTGCCAATTCCAAGGTTTATCTGAATTTCATTGACATATATATTATGTTTATTTTTTGAAAGCAGTCTTTTTCATTTTACTCACAAATATTGAGCTCTTTAACTTATTCAATTATATTCAGTTTCCATCAGGAGTGCCTTCAAAAACATTTGATCAGTATCAACCAAATGAGCTGGAATAAACACCTAATATTGTAGAAGGTAGCAGTTGTTGGCACAGCTAAATGGTAAAGTTAGGGTTTATTTAGTCCTAAAATTTGAGAGTCTGTTGTTATATCAGTTGAAGTAAGATAATGTAAAGCTGTTTTGAGACAGAAATTTATTCAAAAGAGGACTTCTTCTTCTTCTTCTTCTATGTGCCCTGTCTCTTCAGGATGTAGGCGATCATGGTTCTCCATGTCTCCCTATCCCTTGTGGCTCCTGTTAACCCCCGTTCCGTCATCCACCTGATCAGACCCTGCAAATATGTTATCCGCTGCCTTCCTCTGTCTCTCCTTCCTTCTATCTGACCAGTTAGTATCAGGTTCTCCAGGCTCTCCTTCCCCATTGCATGTCCCAGGAACTTCAGTTGTCTCTTCCTGATGCTCAGCATCAATTTCCTTTTTGTTGCCATTCTTTCCAACACCTCATCATTGCTTGCATGCTCAGTCCATGATATCCGCAGCATCCTTCTGTAGAACCACATTTTGGCCTCCTCCAGTTTTGTTTTCATTCACTGCCGTATTGCAATCATGGTTAGTTACAAAAGAGGACTATTAACACTAAAAAATATGATTAACTAAAAAAATAGTTTAATTAGAAAATATACAAGATCTGATCAAAATGTACCATTGAACTTGAACTCTGTCATGCATGCACACTGTTAAAATATTGTTGCTGACTTTTGTTGTCTATAGCAGTTCTTGGAAGGGAAGTGTGTAGCATGTGGTCATCTCACCTCACCATACAGATTATGTCAGTGACCATTACTTGTGTATCAAGAAAATTGTTTGAAAAGATAATTTGAAAACAATTATTAGAAAAACATTTATTCAAATTGTAAATTGTTTGAATGAAAATAAATTGAAAGGACAATTATACAAAATGACAATTATTCTAAATACCTATGTTTGATCTACACATTTTTGCTTTGAGTGAATCAATGCTGAACTCCTTGAAGGATGACATCGGATTTTTTTGCAGTACGTGTCATCCTATCATCCCACAATATAGAAATGATTTTTTTTTTATGTAGCGTATCCTTTCAGGACATAGGCAATCATGGATTTCCACTTGCCCCATCCCTTGTCTTAATATTTTCCTCTTGGTATCTCTCCCAGACCACACTTTGCCATCTACCTTCCCAAGCCCATTGAGTAGGTCTTGTGCTGTCTTCCTTTCCCTTATCTGTCTTGGGAGTGTCAGGTTCTCCAAGCCCTCCTTCTTCATTATGTGTCCCAAAAACCTTAGTTGTCTTTTCCTGATGTCAAGTATCTTTTCTTTTACATTTGTATTCTCTCCAAAACCTTGTTGTTGCTCACATGTTCTGTCCTGGTAACCTCATCATCCTTCTGTAGAACCACATTTCTGTTGCTTCAAATCTCTCCTTCGTCCTTGAGGAGATCGTCCAGCATTCTCTCCAATATAGGACAGATATCACATAACAGTCCAGTACTCTTTTCTTACTCTTTTTTCCAACGAAATCTTCCTGTCTTTCAATACTCTGCTCAGCATTTGAAATGCATCTTTGGCTGTGCCAATCCACCTTCGGATCTCAGTGTTGCACTTTCCATCCTCTGTTAGAATGCTTCCCAGGTATTTAAACTTCTGTACCTGTTTGATTTTAAATTAGAAGCTCTTAAAAGAGAACAGGACTTGCAAGAAATTCATATTACCAAAAATAAGAGCAGGTTACCAAAATATCAAGAGCACCAAGAAATACCACAACATAAATGTTAAACTTAAAAAAATTAGTGGCATCGTTTAAGAAGTACATTTCAGTAAATGACTATTTGCATGCAGTATCATATAACTTAAGGTTATCAGGATGTTTTCTTACTAAATTGTTTTATTCATGACATTTGTACTTTAAATAATTACCATTTGTATATTCCCTCTTTTAATTTTTACATTTTTATTGCAATAAAGAATTGTTCATTTTGAATAATTATCATTTAGTATAATTATTCCTTTGATGAATTTTCATTTTAACAATTTACAAATCAAATAAATGTTTGTAAAATTGTTTTTGAACAATTATCAAATAATGTTTACATAATCATAGTTCATGCAGGAGTTTGGGACTAAAGTCAACATACTTAATTTTTGACAAACACTATATTCCACAGATCTCGCCCCTTGCAACTGTTTCCACTTTAAAAATCAAATCCTACGTTAAAGGGAACAAGATTTCCAGACATCAAGTAAATCCAAGAAAATGCAACAAGGCATGTATTTGCTATCTCAAAAGTGGAGTTCCGGGAAAGCTTCCATCAACAGAAATAACACTGGATAAAGTGTGTGGTTTTAGAAGGAGATCAAATATCAAATTGATATATGTTGTAGTTTTCATTTTATAGCACCAGTCTCAATACTTTTTGACCAGACCTCATATTTAAAACTGTTAAACATTTCAAAAACACATTTTTTTAATCAAATGGAGCAGATGTGAAGACAGTGAAATGTTTAAGATTCTTCTAACAGATACACTTAGATCCATGTTTAAACTGTGTACATCTGGCCTGTGCTTGATAAACCATTTTTTTCTTCTGGCAAATAACTTTCTCTAGAGAAGCTACTTTTTGCAAGGCATCAGCTGTCAGTTTTTTCTTTCTTGATGTTTTGACCTTGCTTTTGTTTTCATGAAACAGAAAAATCTAATAACACAGTCTATGAGTAGATTGTTAATTTTAATGCCTCCAAAATAAAACTGAGCTTATGGCCATATCATGTTGAAACATTGGTTCTCATCTGATCATTAAAGTTAAGCAATGTCAAGCATGGTCAATACTTAGATGCCTGACTGCTTGGGTATCCAAACTCCTGTAAGCTTAAATAACGAAAAGCAAGTGTTGGAATTAATAGTAGTTTGGAATGAAAAATCAGAGTTAGAATTCCATCAGTTTGTTATATACACCTACACAGAAATACCCTTAGGAAAGTTATGAACCAGTCTCTACCTCCATAACTATTGGTTAAATAGTAGAACAGACTAGGCTTTTCAGTTTTGATTGGCAAACAGTTTAGGAGGTATACAATTATGAATTAAAAAATGTAGCCCTAAGAAAGCACATACAATATGCAACTAATGAAATGATTGTAGAGTTCACAATAACTTCCTGATCCTGTTAGTCCTGTGTAGGACAATGAATTACATTTAACAGCAAAGCCTCTAATCAAGAGATTGATGGTTTTGAGAAGTGTGATACCATCTGTTAATTACTGTTGTTCCCAAGTCCACTCTGACCAGAGTGGTAGCACCTGTTAGAGTCCCCAGTTATGGGTAAAGTAGTGACTATTTGCCCATAGTTAACAAAAACAAAACACTATGAAAATATAAAAATACATATATATATAAAAAGTTCTATCAATACATATGCCTTTGTGAGAGTCAAATAACATATATCATACTTTTATTACTTCCCCCCTCCCCAAATTAAATTTCAGTATTAAATGACACATAAGGTGTTGATATGTCTTTAAACAAATTAAGCAATCAATCAATCTAAACTCACCTGTAGCTGGTATATTAAAAGAAATATCTCTCTATTAATCATTTTAAAGAATATCTTTTTTTTGTTTTACCTTCCATCAGCATGGCTGATGCTAACCTTCAGCAGAGAAACTCATTGCACTTGGTCTCATGATTTCCACTGACATGAAGTGGAACAATTGAATCAATTGCTGAGTCTCCTGCCAAGAAAGACAGTTCATTATGTTGTGCTAAACAGTTTTTCTCACCAGAATATTTCACATTTATGAATTCACTATTCATTCATGCATCAAATATTGCTATCATGTCTAGTCTGGTGCTTTTGCTATATATCTAGAGATTCTTGGCAAAATCCAAAGAAGAATCTGCAATGCGCTGACCTGGCATCTCTGTTTCAGTTACTTTCCCACCATTTCTACATTGCTTTCCTGTACCTTTTTTTATAAATATTTTTATGGTATGTGTTCTGATTAGTTTTCTTTGCTACCTTGACTTCAGGTCCTGGGTATGATGGTAAACTGCATCTGGCAGCAAGGCTTCTGATTGGGAGGTTGTGAGGAGAATGGAACCACCTCTTAATTGATGTTGTTCCCAGGTTCTACCTGACCCAGAGTGGTAGCACCTGTTAGGGTCCCTGCTATGGGCAAATAGTTAGCCCCCTAAACTGAGGTCAAAACACCATGAAAGTATAAAAATAATTTTATAGATATACATAAAAATAGACTTTTATAGAAAGATAAACATTTTTGAAGGAAAAATATTACAAACAATATATTTTTTGAAAGAAAAAAATTATAACCTTAACACATTTTGAAGGAAAAAGAATTATTGCCATAATAAACTTTTGAAAGAAAAAAGTGATTGCCAGCAATAAGTTTTTTGAATACAAAACTAAATGGCATTTTCAGTTTTCTAAAATAAAAATTTTAATCAAAATCTGACTAAATCAATTTTTTCAATATAACTGAACATTAAAAAATACCTTAAAACTTCACCTTTTTGGCAATAAATAACCCACAGAGGTGTTGATATGTCGTTAAACAAAACTCAAACTTGACTTCACAATTTTAATTGAAGCACTAGATTGGTAGCTAGATCTCATAATTTTACTGTTAAAATTGCTAAGTTCAATACTAATAGATTCTTCTTCTTGTGGAACTCTCTTCTAACTTTCTGCTTTCCTGTCAATTACAATCTTCAAAAATTTAAATACAGTGTCAATCATTATCTTCTGTTTCTTTTCATCTCCATTTTTTTCTATCTCAGTAACTCCTTGCATCCTAGTGGCCATTATTGCTTTGCCTTGAGTTAAATGATTAAAAAAAAGATTAATACATTCATAATATAAAACTGTTTAAATAATATATTTACCATGTTAAAAAAGGGTTTTAACTCTTCCAAATACAATTGTCATTATCACTCTTCATCAAAAATAGTGGGTTGTTCAGAGAGTTCATGCCGACTTTTAGTCATGTTCCAATGTTAGAACACATCAAATTTATTAACAGATATAATATGCTTGCATTTCTGATTAGAGCACAACTGAAACTATCTCTTGAGAAAAAAAGTTTTAAATTACTTAATTCATGTCAATTTTGCATCCCTATGAAAATAGAAAATTATAAGGTGCATTTTAGGCACAATGGTCATTTCTCTGTGCTGGGTCAGGAAGTTTTTCCCGGCTGAAAACAATCCAGCACATATACAAATCTACCATCCACCCATGCATTTAATACTGCTGCCATATCTTGTTGGGTGTTCCTGCTATCCACCTAGGGATCCTTGACAAAATTCCATGGAGAATCTGCAATGTGATCGATCCCGACTTGGCATCTCGGATACAGTCACTTTCTTACCGGCACAGTGTGGCTTCCCTGTGTCTCTTCTACAAGTACTTTCATGGCTTCTGCTCTGATGAACTTAGCTCACTGGTACTCCCTATATATGAATTTACTCAAGCCACAAGATTAGCAACTAGGTGCCACTCTTTTACTATGAAACCAATAAGACGTAAACTCAAATTCTACTCCAGCAGCTTCTTTTCTAGCACTTCCCACCTGTGGAATTCCCTTCCATTTACTTGCTTCCCCAACATCTGCAATCTCTAATTTAAGAATTTAAATGTAAAGTCAGTAGTCAGCTCCTATCTCACTAACTTGCATCCTCTCTCTCATGCTCTCATCTCATTTCTGCAGTATTCTTGTCTCTCTCCTACCTTCTTCCTGACACCCCCTGTATTCTGTCACTCCTTCTTATAACTTTCCTTCTATATAATCCCTTGCACAACAGTGGCATTATAATGCCTTGCATGGGGTGATACAATTATAAAAAAAATGCTTTTTCATTATCATGAAGTCAAAAATGCCTCGCAAGCAACAAAAAAGAAATCTGCTGTTCATGGTGAAGATGCTTTTACTGACAGACCTACATGGAAGTGGTTCACTAAGTGATAGAGCTGCTGACAGCCTTAGAAGAATATGGCATAGAAAAGATTACTGACATAATAAACGAAATTTATAGCAGCGGAATAATACCAGACGACCTATGCAAGTCGATATTTATAGCACTGCCGAAGAAACCAGGTGCAAACGAGTGCGAACTACACAGAACTATCAGCTTAATGAGTCACATTACAAAACTGATTGTCAGAATCCTGATGAATAGAGCGAGAAGCAGAATCAGGCCAGAGATAGGGCAGGAACAGTGCGGGTTCGTCAAAGACACTGGAACAAGGAACGCCATATTCATGATTAGGATGCTCTCTGAAAGGGCATTACAAATGAAGAAGGACTTGTACCTATGCTTCATTGATTACGCGAAGGCGTTCGACAAAATACGACACAAAGAATTGATGGAAATGATAGGCAACCTCGACATTTTCGGCAAAGATATCAGAATAATCAAGAATCTCTACTGGCAGCAAACAGCCTGCATGCGGACAGGTAACGACCTCAGTAGATACACAAAGATAGAAAAAGGCGTAAGACAAGGATGTGTCTTTTCACCGGATTTGTTCAACCTATACAGCGAGAATATTTTGAGGACCCTAGATGACACACCAGGATTTATTATTGGAGGCCACAACCTGAACAACATAAGATACGTGGACGATACAGTACTGATTGCGGACACGGAAAGGAAACTGCAAGATCTCATACAGAAAGTAGCAGTGGAGAGTGACAAGAAGGGACTACAAATAAACTTTAAGAAAACTGAGTGCATGGTCATCAGCAAAAGATACAACCCAAAATGCCAAATACAGGTGGGGGATAACAGAATCAAACAAGTCCAAGAATTTAAGTACCGAGGAAGTGTTCTAACAGGAGATGGAAAGTGCGACACGGACATCCGAAGGCGAATTGGCACGGCAAAGGACGCGTTCCAGAAGATGAGCAAAATACTAACACACAGGAAGATCTCAATAGAAACGAAGAAAAGAGTGCTAGACTGCTACGTGATGTCAGTTCTTCAGTACGGCTGTGAATGCTGGACAATATCATCGAAAATGAGGAAAAAAACTGAAAGCGGCCGAAATGTGGTTCTACAGAAGGATGCTACGGATATCGTGGACTGAGCATACAAGCAACGACGAAGTGTTAGAAAGAATGGCAACAAAAAGGAAATTGATGCTGAGCATCAGGAAGAGACAACTGAAGTTCCTGGGACATGCAATGAGGAAGGAGAGCCTGGAGAACCTGATACTGACTGGTCAGATAGAAGGAAGGAGAGACAGAGGAAGGCATCGGATAACATATCTGCAGAGTCTGATCAGGTGGATGACGGAACGGGGGTTGCCAGGAGCAACAAGAACAAACATACTAAGAGCCACAAGGGATAGGGAGACGTGGAGATCCATGATCGCCTACGTCCTGAAGGGACAGGGCACATAGAAGAAGAAGATTGTAGCTTTATTGAGGAAGAATTTTCAGCTAGACCCCCACCACTACAAATGACGACCATGTCAAGATATTGATTAAGAATAACCCACATTACACAATACAGGAATTGGCAAAAATGCTAAATTTATCAAAACCCACCATCAATGAGCACTTAGTGAAACTTGGTACTCAGATCCTAACAATGTTTGGGTACCACATGATCTGAGTGAAAAGAATCTTTTGAATAGCATTTGCATCTGTGATCTTCTGTATAAACACAATGAAAAAGCACCCTTTTCTTAAGTAAATTGTGATGAGAAATGGATCATTTACAGCAATGTTAAGTGAAAAAGATTCTGATGTAAGCAACACGAGCCAAATTTACCCACCCCAAATGCAGGTCTTCGTCCTAAAAAAAGTCATGCTGGCCATCTGGTGGGATTGGAAAGAAATCCAATACGATGATAATCTGCCAAGTAACCAGCCAATAGATTCTGAAAAGTATTTTTTGCAACTGGACAAATTAAAGGCAGCAATATTTAAGCTGAAAGAAAAATGGAGAAATGTTGTGCAACAAAATGGTGCATATTTAGTTGAATAAATATTTAATGGCATAATTTTGTTTTGTGCCTTAATTTCCCTTAAAAATTGGCATGAACTTTCTGGACAACCCAATAGATACATACCTTCTACATTATTAAATCCCACTCAAGTGCATATTGTATAATTCTCTGTTGATAAGTTTACAAACAGAACTTATAAAAACATCTCTTGAAGAACATACAATGTCTAGCTAGAAAGTATCTAACCATTTAATGCTAATAAAAAAAGTAGCCTTCCTAAGAAAATGGCATATTTGTCAGGATTAAGAGAAATTTTCATTTTATCCCCAATACTACTCAATAAATTCCTAGAATTTGTCATAGCCAGCATACAGTGAAACATGCTTCCAATTCATATTAGTCATGCTGGTAATACAGCACTCATTTGCCAATGTTGAAAAACTGGTTCCTGTACAATCACTAAAGTTAACCAATGTCAAGTCTGGTCAGTATGTAAAAGGGTGACTGCTTGGGAATACCAGATGCTGCAGACTTGGATGTGTGAGTAGTATACTGCAGAAGCATCATCAGTTGCTTACTCCACATAATTTTTTTTAGCCTATTCTTCCATGCTGGCCCAAGGCATATTAGAAGAGATCACTTGGAGATTATCCTGCAGTAGATTATCAGTTATTTCAGTAGTAGAAAGCTGTATTACCCAGTCTGTCCTGCTATTAATCCTCTCAAAGTTAGTTTTGATTTCAGAGATTTCTTGGTCCTGGGTATGACGGTAAACTGCATCCGGCAGCAAGGTCTCTGATTGGGAGGTTGTGAGGAGCATGGAACCACCTCTTAATTGCTGTTGTTACCAAGTCCACTCTGACCCGGAGTGGTAGCACCTGTTAGGGTCCCAGCTATGGGTAAATAGTTGATCCCCACAAATTGGGATCAAAATGCTATAAAAGCATTCAACAAAACTTTTTTGAATAAAAAAATGTTACCAAGAAAACTTTTTGAATAAAAAAACGTTACTAACAAAACTTTTTTGAATATAAAACAAATAAACTAAATAAAACAAATCAAGGCGATTTTCAGCATTAAATGACCTAATGAAGGTTGATATGCTGGTTAAATGAACCAACCAACCAACGATTTCTTCTCCTAGATCGGTTGCCACCGAAGGCTATAGAACCCAGTCTGTCATACTATTTTCTCATAACAGGGAAGAGAAGTGATGGATTTATACCTTTCCCAAGGATATTAGCACATGTAATGGATTTAACTGGAATTCAAACATGGCTCTCTGATTCATCAATCCAAGCTGCTAGCCATTATTCCACTTTCCCTCCATAATGCATAATGGCTCAAAATTAATAATTGAAGATTCAAGTTACAACTCCTGTTGGGTTAGTTATATTCATTTACATGCAAATATACTTGGGAAGAGGTATAAATACATCTCTTCTCCCCTGTGCTATGGGTTAATTAGTAAGACTTGTATCACTAAATCATTATTATCTGAAAACAATTCTGAGCATAAATAACTTGCAAATGGTTGATAAGTTGTAGAAAACAAATCAATTAAATTATTTGTCAAACTGAAAATGTCTTAAAAAAAACAACTTGAAAATGTCTGCAACAAATATAGCTGACTGATTTGTTTTTCATGGGTTATCAACCTACTGTGACTTATTTTGGAAAATTTATTCTTGATTTATATATTGCAAGTGAATATTATGTTAACAAATATTTGAGAATAACAACTATTTTTCTAGATACCATAGTTGGGAGAGGAGATAGATTCATACCTTTCCTGAGGGTATCTGCAAATGTAACAAACATGACTGAAACTTGAACTTTCATCTCAGATTTCCCATTTTGAGCTGCTGTTATACCAGCTTTACATCCTGCAAAAAATAGGGACTGGAAAATGATAGAATCATGATAGATTTTATAACTGTTACAAAGTTTATCATTCTAGGATCATTTTTCCCCAGTTATATCCAATGATATAAAATGAAGAATTCTTGTTCTTTTATTGTTTTCCCTCTTTAATATTTTTCTTTTTTCTTTTTTATATTCTTTCATGCTCAGTAACCACTGACACCATAGTGACTTTATTGTCTTGCTTGGGGTTATATGATAAAAATATAAATGGGTTATTTTGGGGCAGCAATTTCTCATTTATATAAGTTTAGTCAAAAGCAACAAGTGACTTTTTTCAATTTATTTCTCTATTTCCCATAGGACCATTTTCATGCTTTCCAGGCAGAGTTTGAACATAAATTGTTCAATGTTTTGTTAACACATTGTTTTTCTTTGGTAGTATTCAAGTATTACTTAAGAATGTGATGCAGCCGTAGAATCAAGCCTGGTCAGTACCTAGGTGAATGACCCCTTGGGAAGACCAGATCTTCTAAGCTTGGATGTTCAGGTGATGTAATGGATAAAAACTTAGAACTGTATTTATGTGCAAATATTCTTTGGAAAGGTATGGATCCACCTCTTTTCTCTCTAGCTATGGGTTAATTAGTAAGATTTGTAATAATCATCATTTCCCAAAAAATGCTTACAATGTAAAAAAAAAAATTTCTGACTTTAACTAACCTGCAAAAAGTTAGTTAAAGTCAGAAAAATCTTTTGATCCATTTTCTATGGATCAAAAGATTGATCCATAGAAAATGCATCAATCAATCACTCAAATATCACTTCTTGCCAGTGAATATCATGCAATAATTTTTCAGATGTAGTCAGCTTGTTGTCTCTTGTCATTTTTTTAAATTGTGAAATATATTTAATGTGTCTGTATTTTAGAAACCATTTTATTAAGTTTTTTGTTGGTTCCAATAAAAATATATTTACATCATAAGTAATTCTTTTTTTTTTCAGAAATTGGTAAAATATCAACATAAGTGTTTCTCAATGTAGGTTCTGTGAGGTAAGATGTTTTTAATGAAATTTAACATAAAAATAAATTATATTAAAAAGTTTAATGTATAAAAAATTTATATTCAATATTTTTAGAATAAGTTAAGTGGTATAAAGTGTAAATCAGTCTTTTCTAAATAGATTTGCACAAAAAATATTGCAACAGGCTGGACACTGTAACAGTTATTCAAATTCTAATAGATAAATTTTCAAAGGATAAAATTTGAATGTGGAAATGAAAGTCTATACATAGGAGTAATAAATTATTTGTTGCATACTACTTTGTTGCATAACCAAATTTTTGAGAGTCATGTTCTAGGGAGTGTATCCACAAGCTGCACCTTCTCCATTACACTAAAAGGCATCCTAAAAGCAAAATGCCAAAGAAAAACAGCACATTTTATTAGTAATCCTATGGAAATGAACATGTAGATAAATATCACCAAATTCTTGACAAAATGACATTGACAAATTGAACTTGCATTCTCAATAGAGATTGGATTGTGTGGTGTGCAGAAGGAAATGCTCAATAAACAGTAAGATGTCAAATACAAAACTGAATTCATATATATATATATGGGAAAAATAAATAAAGTCTTATGGAGGTGAGAGTTGAATGCTATCAAAACAAGTGCAACAACTGTGTTTATTGATTGAAGAGAATTCCCAGTTAACACTGAAACAGCTTAGCGATAAGCACAAGGATGAGTTTCATGTTGATGTGTTAGAATTAACAGTCCACATTTATTAACAAGTGCAATTCGTTGCATAAAAGAAGATGATCATTTCTATTTTCCCAATGAATTCAAACTGCAAAAAACAATTGCAATATATAGGACATATCCCTCAATACATTCAGCAATGAACACTGGTTATTTTCATAAATGAAACAACTTTATCTGTCTCTATTTCTGAGATGAGGTGTTGTAAAAATGTCTGCTAATTACATTGTCCAGACTGTTGTTCTCATCTTTATTACCATTTTCATGGTGCTTCAGCCATTGTACACTCTGGCCTTCATCCATTAGAATTTTGTACTTTTTTTTTGTTTATAAGCATTTCACCCCGAGCAAGGCATTTCACTGCCACTACTGTGCAGGGGGCTACATAGAGTGGAGAAAGGATGATAAAATATAGGAAATGTTAGAGGGTGGGTGATAGGCGGGTAAGGATACAGAGAATGAGGGTTGGGTAGATGAGAGTGTTCTGAGAATAATTGGGAATTAGTGTGATAGGAGGTGTCTATTGACCCTACATTTAAACACCTGGAGATTGTAGCTGTCGGGAAAGCAGACTTGTGGAAGGGAGTTCCACAGGCAGGAAGCGCGAGAAAAGAAGCTGTTGGAGTAGAAATTACGGTTACATCTTATCTGTTTAACTGTAAAAGGGTGGGACCTAGTTGCCAATCTAGTATCTCGTGTAAATTCGTGCTTAGGTGGCACCAGTGATCTAAGTTCATCGGAGCAGAAGCCATGAAAGTACTTGTATAAGAGGCACAGGGAAGCCACATCATGCCGGTGAGAGAGTGGTTGCAGCCGGTCTGCCAAGTCAGTATCAACCACGTTACAGATTCTTCTTTGTATTTTGTCAAGAAGCCCAAGAAGAGTAGTAGGAGCACCCGACCAGATATGGCAGCAGTATTCAATACATGGGTGTATGGTAGATTTGTATATGTGCAGGATAGATTCAGGTGGGAAAAACTTCCGGGCACAGACTGTCTATATTTCTGAGTTTAAGTTTTGTTTTACAGTATATCAACCTCTTTAGGTTATTTAATGCCAAAAAAGTGGAGTTTTAAGGTATTTTTTTTTAATGTTCAATTATAGTGAGAAGGTGGATTTAGTCAGATTTTCATAAAAATTGTAAAACTTTTTTATTTTATTTTAGAAAACTGAAGATACTTTCTAGTTTTGTATTTAAAAATTAAATTAAAAAATTAAATGCTGGTAATATTATTTTCCTTCAAAAATGTATAATGGCAAGTTTTTTTTTTCTTTAAAGAAAAAAAAACTTGCTGGTAATTTGTTTTTTTCAAATGTATTGCTGGTAATTTGTTTTTTTCAAAAATGTATATTTCTATAAAAGTCTATTTTATGTATATATTTCTTTTAAAGTCTATTTTTATGCTTTCATAGTGTTAACCTAACAGGTACTACCACTCCTGGTTAGGGTAGACCTGGGAACAACAGCAATTAAGATGTCGTTCCATGCTCCTCACAACCTCCAAATCAGAGGCCTTGCTTTTGGATGCAGTTTACTGTCATACCCAGGATCCTATATTTCTGATATAAGGTATTATAACTATTTATGCATTTTACATCATTCAGACTGTTGTCTTCATCTTTATTGCCATACTCCCAACATGACTATTGTACACTCTGGCCTTCTTCATACATTGGAATTTCATTTTAGAAGGTCCAACGTATATCACCTGAAGAACAGGGTGAACAAGGTCCCACCCATTTACAGTTAGATCAACCAAATGCAGCCTTGCACTTCTACTCTATCAGCAGCTTTTCTTGCACTTCCCACTTCCGTATACTTGCTTTCCTGACTGCTAAAACCTCCAGGAATTTAAATGCAATGTCAGTACCCATCTCTTATCCACTTGACTCCAGTTCTTTCTATATCACCCTGTATATCTTTTCCTTTCTCTCTACCTTTACAACTGTCTTCCCACTTGTGTTCCCATCCTTCTCTTGCCCTTTTTCTGACATCCCCTATAACTGGTTCATCTTTCTCTTTACTCTCTTCCTGTCTAAACTTTTACTCTTATGTAGCTCCATGTGTATCAGGAGCTACCACCTTGCTTGGCGTGAAACGATTAAAAGAAAAAGGTAGACAACAGTCCTTATGATGTAAATAGCTAACTTTATATATTATTGTTCATCCAATACAAGGGCCAAAAGCCATTTAAGACATGTTATTGAATAGGTTTGTCGTAAAAGCACACAAACATGGAGTAAGAGCTGTATATTTTAAGGGTATTTAAGATAGCAATAGAACCCAAACTTGAACAGTTAAGAAAGCCATGGTCAAGAAAGCATCTTTTAAGGCATTTGTTCCACAATGTAAAAGTTTTGGAAAAAACATGTTTGAGTAGAACTTTTTTCTTACCAGTAAAATATGACAGGAGTGAGGATTAGTTTACTATGTATATATAGCATGGTGGATCCTAGCTGTAAAGGTATGAATGCAGTGGAACCAAGAAATGTAGTTCATTTGAACATCTGCCAAGAAATTTGCAATTGGCTAGCAATATTTTGTCAGTGTGAAAAAGGGTTGTTTATCACCCACAAGGCTGCGTAAAGACCTTTTGAACATTTTCAAAGTTGGAGAGTGATGATTGAGGAGTTCCATCCCAAATATAGCAGCAGTATTCGCTTTTTGGTGTGGTCATGCTCTATGCTTTTTGGTCTGATCATAGAGCATGACAGAAGTTAGATAGTTTATGGATTGATGCCGGTGAGAGAGTGGTTGCAGCCGGTCTGCCAAGTCAGTATCAACCACGTTACAGATGCAAGAAACTGGCTGCTTTTTTCCAATTACTTTATCAAAGAATTCAAGATCACATAAAAGGTCAACAGGTATTGATGTCAATGTGTGGGAGTAACAATCACAATGTACATGGGCTATGTCATCCAACAAATATTATGGGCTATGTCATCCAACAAATATTATGGGCTATGTCATCCAACAAATATTATGGACTATGTCATCCAACAAATATTATGGACTATGTCATCCAACAAATATTATGGGCTATGTCATCCAACAAATATTATGGGCTATGTCATCCAACAAATATTATGGGCTATGTCATCCAACAAATATTATGGACTATGTCATCCAACAAATATTATGGGCTATGTCATCCAACAAATATTATGGGCTATGTCATCCAACAAATATTATGGACTATGTCTTCCTACAAATTCATTGATGCAACTTGTTGAAAGGACCTCTGAAAATCTGTGAAGAAGTGATTTCTTGAAATTCTATTGCAACTTCCTGGAGATACTGTAGTATTAACTGTGCTTCTCTGTAATGAGACTTCTTATCCCAGTAAGTTATATGAATATGCTATCAATAATTCTAGATCTGTTAATCTTTGACTCATCCCATATAGAGAGCCATCATTAGGCACTGGTATGGTGCCCAATGATGGCCACTGTAAATTGTTGAGAGGAGTTGCTTTCAAGCATGAAAGCAGCTGTTAGGATTCCCACATCATCATCAGTCATCTGGGGATCAAGTTGTTGGAGGTGTGACAGCTGCCGCAGATTTCTAGTGCAACTTTCTTGTATTTGCTAGGAAGGTGGCACCAACCCCAAACTCAACCCAATCCAATGTCATAACTGATTTAGTTGATTTTGCTTTTCCACTTTGCAGCAATGCTGTCAGTAGTTTTCAGCTACAAAACCAGCACCTCAAGCTTTAAAGCCCTGGAATCAGGGGAAATTTACAATTGACATTTGCACAGTACTGCGGTCACTAGTAAGTGGTAGGTCCATTTTATGAAGATGACACAATTATAAACGATAATGTTGCTTGGAGTCAACTTAGTCTTACTGAATTCTGTAATAAAGATTTAAAGCTTACTCCTGACAAGCTCTCTCATGATAATTCTCATTGCCAGTATATATGCTATTTCAATGAGTCCAAGACATATTCTGCAGAGGTGTGTTCATCCGAACCAACCACCCAACAACCCCATTTTAGATATGTACTTTAGTCAAATGATGTGTGTTGTGGTGCAGCGAATATTGACTTGGAACGAGAAATTGGGGAGCCAAGTTCAAATTCCGGTTGAATTCTTTGCATTCACTTACACGCAAATACCATTGGGAAAGGTATTAATCTGCCTCTTCCCTCCAGTTATGGATTAAATAATAGAACAGATTGGGTTCTACAGCCTTGGCTGGCAACCAGTCTATTGCAGAAAGCAATGGCAACCTACTGCGGGATAATCTTCTTCCCAGTCAGTCATGTCTCTTTCGAGATATGATTGCCCAAAGCATGTATCACGTATGGCACTTAACTGACTTTAGTCAATACTTTTTCCAACAAGTGTGCACTTCCAGCGTTTCAGTCAGGTTATGTGTTCACTACTCTGGTGTTGTATTATAATATTAGTTTTAGAAATAAGTACATCAAAAGTGGCTTACAGCCTATCATGTTGAATACACTGGTTCTCGCTCAATCACCGAAGTTAAGCAACATTGAGCCTGGTCAGTACTTAGATGGGTGACTGCTTGAGAATACCCGGTGCTGTAAGCATTTAGTGATGGATGTGCGTTGTGGTGCAGTGGATATCAGCTCGGAAAGAGAAATCGGTGAGCCGAGTTCAAATTCCAGTTGAATACCCTGCATTCACTTAAGCACTGGTACCCTTGGGAAAGGTATTAACCCATCCCTTTCCTCCAGTTATGGGTTAAATAACAAGGACTTGGGGACCCTGCCCTTAAAACAAATCCCAATGAATCTTGATACTCGAAAAGAAAAAGTATTACTAGAAACAAAACTTATATAAAAAAAAGCAACAATAAATTGTTGAAGGAAAAAGATATTATAAGCAATAAATAAATAAAAATTTAGTTGGCAATAAATGACCCGCCGAGGTGTTGATATGCCATAAAAACAAAACAACATCAAAGGTATCATAAAAGCATCTCCATTGGTGAATTAAATTGTACTGGTTGCTCATTCTGTGCACATCTAGACTTCAATTGGTTTATATATATGTATTTTTTTAATCATTTTACCCCAAGCAAGGCAGAACTTCAACTAGTGCACAAGGGGTTACAGTGAGAGAAAAGACTGGGTACAGAGGTTCTTGAAGAAAAAATAAAAGATTAATGGTATTTAAAAAGAAAGAAGGTAACAATTGATGCTGCATTTAAATTTAGTAAGTAAATGAATGAGAGTTCAACAGGTGAGAAATATGAGAAAAGTAACTGTTGGAGTAGAAATGGCAGTTACATTTAACAATTTCATTGGTAAAAGGAGGGACCTAGATACCAATTAAGTATTACACTTAAATTTATGTAGACAGGGCACCAGAGAAAAATACTTGCCAGAGCAGTTACCATGAAAATATTTGTAGAAAAGACAGAGGGAGGCCACGTCACATTGGTGAGAAAATGACTGAAGTTGAGATGCCAAGTCAGGATCGATTACATTTTTGCATTCTGTCAAGAAGCTCTAAATAAATAGGAAGAATAGCCAATCAGCAGGATTCAATGCATGGATGAATGATAGCTTTATAAATGTGCAAGATGGATTCTGAAAAGAAAAAAAAAAGCTGTCACTGAGGGGGTCATTATGTGTAAATGGTAAGTCTGAAGTTTGTAGATTTTAATTTCTTCTAAAACTTTCTGATATTTCATTGACCAATTCCATTTCATACTCTTCTTAAGTAAATTATTCAGAGGTGCTCACTATTTGTACATATCTGACACATAAATATTATAATAATTTACCAGTCAAAAGTATGATTGTAGGGTCACCAAATTTGTCATGGAGGCATTTCTTTAATGGCACTTGCTCCAGCAGGATCAGATTTTCTACCTTTTTCATTGGTTATCTTATTTAAATATTTAATCTTATTCATAAAGAACAGACATCTTGTTTAAGTTGGTGAATGCTACCGTAATCTTTACCCCCAGTTTATCTTTGGTGCTATAAGAAGTTTTGTTGGTCTCCCTCTCAACTGTGCGCCACACATAATATTCAAGGGGTTGCCATCTGGGAAAGTTAGGCAGCCAGATGTAAAAGGATGATGTGGTTGCAGAAATTGTCTGACAGAGATGATTGGGTTTTCTTGCCTATGTGACATGGTGCAGAGTCCTGTTGTCATACATAGTGTCTTCTGTCTGCCAACCTTTTGACCCATGGAAGCTCTACCGACCACATTTTCCTTTACATTTCGTACTAATGGATTCAGTTTATTTCTTTGTCTTAATGACATGACTGATAGTTGAAAGGTTGACACCAACAATATCCGCGATTTCTCTATAAGATTTGGACAACTAATCAACAGTCAAGACAATAATGTCTGGGCCTGATAAAAATTTGATAAAATATGGAGGCATAATATCACCATCACTAGTGATCACTCTTAAGATTTGTAATCACCATTGCACTCATCCAACTCTTTCTGAATCTTCTGCACTGTTATCTGATTGACACACAAACACTGAAATGTTTGTATTGAAGCTTCCAGCATTTTTTTTTTTTTAATCATTTCACCCCAAGCAAGGCATTCCACTGCCACTATTGCGCTTGGGGCTACATAGGGGGAGGTAAATAGGAAGAGTGGTTAGATATAGGAAATGTCAGAAGTGGGGTGATAGATAGTTGGGTGGGTGGGAAGATTGTTTGAAAGAAAGGAAGTTGGTTTGTTAGGAGGTGTCTATTGACCTTACATTTAAACTCCTGGAGATTGTAGCTGTCGGAGAAGCAATCATGTGGAAAAACAGTACAACATGCTGTTTCCAAATTTCTAACGGAATAAATTGCATCATAGTACTCTTTTTCTCACAGATGGGTGCTAAACTAACCCTACTATACTATGTAGATGACAAAAAAAAAAAAAAAAAACAAACAACACACATGTGCGAATTTAAAAATATAAAATGGAGACAGTTCACCCTGTGCATATAATAGAATGCAATTATTCAACCAAGTTATGGTACTATGTATGACAATAAACTAGATCTGGCAGAAAGGCCTCTGTTTGGGAGGTTGTGAGGAGCACGGAACCACCCTGACCCAGAGTGGCAGCACCTGTTAGGGTCCCAGCTATGGGTAAATAGTTAACCCCTAAACTGGGGTCAAAACACTATGAAAGTATAAAAATAGACTTTTATAGAAATATATACATAAAAATAGACTTTTACAGAAAAAGATATATTTTTGAAGGAAAAATATTACCAACAATACATTTTTGAAGGAAAAAAATGACCATAATACATTCTTGAAGGATAAAAGCATTGCCAGTAATACATTTTTGAATACAAGACTAGAAAGCATCTACAGTTTTCTAAAATAAAATAATTATAATAATGATAAAATTTCATCAAAATCTGACTAAATAAACCTTCCCACTATAACCAAACATTAAAAAAAATCTAAAAACCCTACGTTTTTGGCATTAAATAACCCACAGAGGTTGATATACTGTTAAACAAAACTCAAACTTAACCCAGTTAAATAAATCTACACATAACTGAATCTTATTATTTTTCTTTCTAATATAAACCACTGGTGTGGCCCATTCTAAATAATCTATTTTTTCAGTGACTCCACAGTTTTCTAACCTATCAATTTTAGTGTTAATAGATAGAATATCTTTTTTAGGCTGGTATCATATATCTTTTAATTTAAAAAAAAGTCCTTTCTGGAATGTGGCATACTACATCCATAGCATGGCTTAAGTTTGGCAGTATTTTTTATTTCTGATTTTTTTCTTTTGGTTCTACCGTCTTTTTAACTGCTTGTACTTCTGACGTACCATTTTGTTTGATTTTTGCTGTATTGTGCCTTAAACTGACAATTTTTTGGTATTTTTCTACAACAGTCTGTATTGATAACTTTGAATCCTGTTAAAGTTTTGTAAGGATTCAAGAGCATATTTCCACACTTTTTGCTAATGTTAGACTTTTAACAAAGATTAAACATTTAAATCTGTCTATGGATAGTTTGTTCAGCTTAAATATTCACACTCACTGTTGACTTCAGCAGTGTATGTGACAAAATCTTCATTTTTCTCTTTAGTGAGGTTCATTCACCACAGCATATAAAAAAAATGTGAAATCTTTTCAGTCAAAATTTTTGATATTAACATTTTTTTTGGAATTATTCGGCAAAATGTAATTCAGATACTTTTTCATGTTCACCAGGGCAAAATTTTAATAACAGAAGATATACTTTTTTTTCATTCAACCATCCTTGACATTCTTCTCTGAAAATGCCTCGTACCTTCTGAAATACAACAGAAATATAATGTTTTCTGGGATATAATTCAATTCACTAATTGATTTAGCAACTGCGTCCAGTAAAAATGAATTTAACACATTGCCTGTTCCTTGCTTTTCAAGGATTGCCTTGAACTGTTCGTTATATTCAATCCACTCCCACTTCATTTGTTGAACAGTTGCTGAATAATTGCTTTTATTCTTCTGTAGTGTATTATTTTCGTACATGTAGTCCTTAATTAGGAAGGAATTTTTTTTTTCCTAAAAGCAGTACGTTATACACTCTTGAAATTTATCAACTTCCGCATCGCCCTATGAATATGCATGAACTCAAGAAAATTCTTTGCCAGCTATTTATGCTAAGTGAAAGAAAAATTTTTTTCTTTTTTTTTATATATGAATTCAAATCCTCGTTGCCACTGTAATGTTTTCATTCTATTGAATGAAGATAACACTATCATGAAACTAGCAGTATAGCCCGGCGTTGCTCAGGTGTAATGAAAGATTTAAAACTAATCCATGGTCTTGGAGCTCAGACTCTGCCTAAAGAATATTTGTGTGAAGTTTGGTGAGAATCGGATAAAAATTGTGGATTTGTATAAAGGACATACAGACAGATAAACAGACACACACACACTAACATCTTGCCTTTTATATATATATATATATATATATATTATCAATTTTCTGCACTATTGTAAGAACTGCAACCTTGAAACTTCTGAATATCGTTTCTTATGTCTTTGTCAAATTTGATTAAAATCGAACCACTCCTTCTATATTCAGATTTTTTTCGATTTTCGATATTTATTGGGAGTACCTTGACACAAAGCCTAGCTAAGAACACCCACAGACGCTTATAGTACAACTGTGTAAATTTTCGCAAATACTCTTGGGAAAGGTATTAATTGGTCTCTTCCTTCCAGTAATGGGTTAAATAACAGGACAGATTGGGTTCTATAGCCTTGGTCAGCAACCAGTCTACCGCAGAAAGCAATGGCAACCTACTGCAGGATAATCTTCTGCCCAGTCAGTCATGTCACTTTCAAGACATGATCGCCCAAGCATGTATCACGTATGGCACTTAACTGACTGACTGAATGGTGTTAATGTAGTCTTACTGAATTCTGTAGTAAGGATATAAGGCTCACCACCTGCTAGCTTTCTCCTGATGGTTTTTAATATCAGTATATATGCTATTTGGATGAGTCTAATTCATATTCTGCAGAGGAGTATTCAGCTCCACAACAGTACGAAAACGATCAAAAACACAAAATCTATTTTTATACAGAAATACATAAAAAGAAAACAATTTCTAAATCTGATGGGGTGTTTAAATAATTTCTTAAAAGTACCTACAAAATAGTACATTCGAATTGGTACAAATATTTTATACAGATTACATTCTGTTTCTGTAGTTTGTCATCATGAATTTAATTATTAAACTAACTTGCTGACACAATCTAGTCTGATCAGGAGACTGTGCTAACTCCTGGAGATATTGCAATAGAAGGGCAACCTGTGGCAAAAATGGAACAAGCTGCTAACTCTTTGCTTTGTTCCTAAAATCAGTTTAATATCTGATTAGCATGACATTTTGCGTAATAAGGTTCCTTGTCATAGTTGTACATAATTTCAGATCTGTTATTTTTAGACTTGAACTCTATTTGCCTCTTGTCACAGTTATCCATAATTCCAGTTCTGTTCTTCTTTGATTTGTACTTTATTTGCCTCTTGTCACAGTTATATATAATTTCAGATCTGTTATTTTTAGACTTGTACTTTATTTGCCTCTTGTAACAGTTGTACATAATTCCAAATCTGTTATTTTTAGACTTGTACTTTATTTGCCTCAGCTTAATGCTGATAAAAATGAAAAGCATCATAAAGCTAAACATGCAAGTAACAGCAGTCATTCAACCAGCAATTGGCTTGTATAGAATATTGCATTGATGTTTACAAACTAATCATTTTCTCCTTGCTTTTCTGAATGATGAGATCATGAAACTCAAAATATTATTGTTTTTATAACAATCATTACATTTATAAGGCCTTCACATGAGTTAGCTGTTGATACAATGTATCATTCTCTTTGCAAAGTGTATAAGCAATGCCATATACATAGATATATTTGCTCTTTGATGATAAAATTGTATTTATTTTAATACATCAAAATGATTCAATTCCTTCTGTGTTTATTTGAACAACTTACCTTCTGAGGACAAAGGTCATCCCAAACACGGAATAAGAATATTAAAGAAAGATTTTAGAAAAATAGATCAGGGCCTCGTATGGATTTATTAAACCATTGCCTTCATAAATATTTAATGTATCTTTCCAGTTATCAAATATTTGAAAGGGAAACAAAATCATCAAACGCAAAGAAGACAATATCAAAAATTTGTTTTTATAAAGATGTTGAGGTCAAAGTTAAACAAATATAGTGTTGCAAGTAAGAAGAGTTCTGCTTTATAAATCATTAAAAGCAAAATCAATACAAAGAATGGTAATATCAGCCATCTCTTTATAAGGAAACATTTGGTATTCATTGACCAAGCAGAAAGTGCAGCTTTTCATTTAAATTTATGAAATATTTCTCTTAAAACAATTTTTCAGGAAAAAGATTTTTCACGCCCAATAGATGTGATCACTCTTTTCATTATTGTTGGGGTTTCTTTTCTAACCTTTTATTTGAGGAAGTGTGGAATGTCAACATCTCCATTATGTTATTATTTTCTCTTCTCATAACCAGCAGATGTTATCACTGTTTTCATTATTAATGATGTTTCCTTCATTAGGAAGGAAACCCCATCAATAATGAAAAAATGTTTTTGAAGTAGTGTAGAATGTTAACGTTTTCATTATGTCATTTTCTCTTCTTATGACCAGCTGTTATCAATTTTTCCATTATTGATGGGGTTCCTTTCTAACTTTTTATGTAAAGTAATGTGGAATGTCAACATCTCCATTATGTCATTATTTTCTCTTCTCATGCCCAGCAGATGTTATCAATTTTTCCATTATTGATGGGGTTTCCTTACTAACCTTTTCTTTGAAGTTGTGTAGAATGTCGACATCTTCATTTTGTCGTTATTTTCTTTTCTCATGCCTGTTATGAATTTTTTCATTATTGATGAAGTTTCCTTCCTAACCTTTTATTTGAAGCAATGTGGAATGTCAGCATCTTCACTGTCATTATTTTCTCTTTGTGTTACTTGTGATATATATTTTAGCTGTCGAAAATCCTTGATTTGACAATTTAAGAACATAACTCAAGTGTTCAGGATAATGTTCTGGTTTTGTAATGATTTGTTGCATTGGATGAAACTACCCCAGTAAATTCTAGACTATCATAAACACAGAATAATGGATAAGACTATTAAAGAAAGATTTTTTTAAACAAAATTAGAACCTTATATGGATTTGTTAAGTCATTCTATTGCAAATGTTTAATGAATCTTTCCAGTAATTAAACATTTAAAATGGAGACAAGCTCATCAAATACAAAGTACACAATATCAAAAATGAACATTATTTACATTGTTCGGACTGTTCTTATCTTTATTGCCAGATTTACAACATTTCGACCATTGTATGCTCTAGCCTTCTTCCAAGTGCTAGGAATTTCAAACCAAACCCTCTACTTTGATTTCAGACTGAACCCTTTACTTTGATCATTATCATTCAAAGTGCGATGCCACATTTGTAGTTATGTAATTTGCTCCCTTTAACTCAACTCTCTAAGTTATTTGTTCACCACTGCTGTAGCCTAGGTATTGAACTCACAACTCTTTGGGTCAAGTTACTGGAACTAACCAACACCTTATATCCACTGGGCCATGTCTTGAGTTAAAGGGAGATAACTACATGGTTATCAGAAGTAGCATTGCACATGGAATGAGAATAATATACCCCAGTGATTGAAATAAAGGGTTTGGTTTGAAATTCCTAGCATCTGAAAAAGGCTGGAGTGTATAATGGCCGAAACATCATAAACATAGCAATAAAGATGAGAACAACAGCCCAAACAGTGTAAATAATGTAAATATTACATTATGTCAAAAAGATAGACAAATATCAAAAATGAAATTTTTGTAAAAGAAGACAAAGTTAAAAAGCTACTGTTTTGCAAGTAAGAAAGAATTCTGCTCTATAAACTACTATGGTCCTGGGCATGACGGTAAACTGCATCCGGCAGCAAGGCCTCTCATTGGGAGGTTGTGAGGAGCATAGAACCACCTCTTAATTGCTGTTGTCCCCAAGTCAACCCTGATCCGGAGTGGTAGCACCTGTTAGGGTCCCAGCTATGGGCAAATAGTTAACCCCCAAACTGGGGTCAAAACACTATGAAAGTATAAAAATGCTTTTATAGAAATATATATACATAAAAATAGACTTTTATAGAAAAATATATATTTTTGAAGAAAAAATTATAATCACAACACTATTTTGAAGGAAAAAATTCTCAGCAAAACATTTTTGAATACAAAACTAGAATACATTTTCAGTTTTCTAAAATAAAAACAAAATCTTCGTTAAAATCTGACTAAATTAACCTTCTCACTATAACCGAACATTAAAAAAATACCTTAAAGCCCCACCTTTTTGGCATTAAATGACCTACAGAGGTTGATATGCCGTTAAACAAAAATCACTCACACTATAAACTACTAAAAGTAAAAAGAATGTTGACATAAAACAAATAAAAAGCAATGTGTTATCAACCTGTTTTCCTTAGTTATGAGTTATCTTATAATAGCACAACTCAACCTTAACTTACTAGCATGAAGTAAATTTCATGTTGCTATAAGAATAGAATATCTCATTACTAAAAGGGTAAGTTCAAGGAAAAGGACATGAAAAAAATTGTTCATAATGTGTTTTATATTATTAAATAGATGGTTTAAAAAATATTTTCAAAAGATTGGACCAAAGTATTTTCCTTCTTATAACTAGAACCAAAAAGTCTTTTTGAGATAGTCAAAAACAAAACAAAAAAAATGCAAATAAATAAAAGGAAAAGAAAAAGATTTCAAATTTTTCAGAGAAAAGCTTAAAGGAAAAGAGCTTTTCATAACTTATTCATTGTATCAATTTTTTTTTTCAAATACTCATAATAGTTGCAATAACAGTGAAACAAAAGCTTGCAATTCAATTGACTGTAAATACTTCTATCAAGCTGTAGTTAATCAGCTTCTATTGCTTAATTTGCAATCTGGTATAGCAATAGCTTAAGCATAGTCAGTCAGTTGAGTGCCATACATTATCCCACAGTAGGTTGCCATTGCTTTCTGAGGTAGACCGGTTGCTGACCAAGACTATAGAACCCAATCTGTCCTATTATTTGACCCATAACTGGAGGGAAGAGATGGATTAATACCTCTCCCAATGGGCATTTGCGTGTAAGTAAATGCAAAGGAATTCAACTGGAATTCAAACTCAGCTTTCCAATTTTTTGTTCCGAGCTAATATCCATTGCACATCCCAGCATAGAAAGTATTCAATAACTGTTTTCCTGAAAATATTTGAACAAATTAACTTTACTAAACTAACATTATTGGATTTAATTCTGAGTCAATTAAGCTTGATTATTACAGTGAACTTATTGATAGTTCAGTTTGTTGTTCTTGTTGGGCATATAATAAATAAATATATTTAAAATCAAATTGAAATGCACATAAAAATTCTAATTTATTATATAGATATTTTGTGCGTGCATATATACACTGACTATATTTATCGATGGACTATGCTACTTTAATTTTCAGTAATAAAAATCATGAATATATTCTATTTCTGTATATCATGAAATATTCATTTGACTATGCACATGTATTAAAACAATTTTAGAAACTTGAGCAAAACCTGGATTTGGACAAATTTGGCTACTAAACATATTACCAAGAAAAAGGTTTCTGCCATGAAGCATTATCTACAAGTCTTGTATTTGACGTAGTTATTCATAGGAAATATGTTAGCATTACAAGTGGTTTTAACCAAGCCAAAAATGGTTTTCAGTTGTCTGTGCACAAGAATAATTTTATAATTAAGACAACTTTAGAAGTTAGTGAATATCTTTGACAACTAAACAAGACACCAAGATAAACATTTTGCCATGGATGCATGGTAGTCATTCAATGTGAGAATTAATACTTGATCTAACAAAAAGCATTGACTGTTTATGAGAACCATTTTACATTGAAACCACTCTACATAGAAATTACTGATATCCAAACTTTAAGCTGTATACAACTGCTGTCTCAGATCAATAGTTAAAAATAGCTTTGAGCAAATGAAGACTGGATCTTGAAGAAAACCATCCTTCTTTGAACCTTATGGACTAATGCTACAGAATCACAAAGAACTTTACTTTTAATCTTCTTATTTAAGGTTTACTAAAAAAAAACAGCTGAGGAAGTTAAGGTAAGAGTTCATGAAAAATTGAATGAGTGAAAACACAATTGTCAGAAGATTAAACTTCATGCAGCTAATATACATGAGAAGTGACTAAAATGAAGATTTCTCTGAAAAATACCAACAATACTTATTCAGTTACTCCCTGTTTCTCTCTCTTCCCTGCTTGCTTTAAGTATATCCCGTGTGTGTTAAAATCTCCAAGTTGACTTTATTCATTAGATTAATATTCTAAGCTATTATTTGCATATAAAAGCAGTTATAAAGAAGTTGGTGACTTATGGAAATACTGGGATATAGTAATTACTTGATTGCTACAAGTTTTTTTTTAAATTATTTCACCGCAAGCAAGGCAGGATAACTGCTAGTGTGCAGGAGCTACAGTGAGAAAAGAGACTGGGTACATGGGGTATTGAAAAAGATAAAAGATGAACAGGTTGCTAGAAGACAGATAATAGAAATTGACATTGCATTTAAATTTTTGGAGATTGTAGTTATCAGGGAAGCTAGTAAACAGAAAGGAGTTGCATAGGGGAAGTGCAACAAAAGAAACTATTCAAGTAGAAGTGGCAATTACTTTTAACAATTTCAACAGTAAAAGGGCAAATTTAAATTCACATAGATGGGGTACCAGGTAAAGAAGCTCATCAGAACAGTTGCCATGAAAATATTTGTAGAAAAAAGAAAAGTTACAACATGTCGGTAAGAAAGTGACTGAAATCGAGATGCCATATCAGGATCGATTATATTGCAGATCCTTCTTTGGATTTTGTTCTTTTGTTTTTTAACAAGGGGTTAAGTCATAAAACAAACAAATTTCAGGTGCAGAACTCTCTTCCAGATTCTTACTTTCCTGTTAACTTTTTCGTGATGAATAGTAAGAACACTTGACCAAATATGGTAACAGTATTCAATGCACGGATGAATAGCAGATTTAAATAGTTAACAAAATTGTTGAAATTGTGTGTAATATAAGCTTCATTCTGTATTTAGGTTTTAATGATTCTGTTAAAAAATGTTTCACTTTGTTCACAAATATGGTGCATGCAAAGTTTGCTATATGTCTGGAGGAAGTGTGCTTAATATTGGAGAAAGGGCATTTATTGAGAAGATTGACAAATCAACACTGCAGGATGACTGACACTTTCACACATCAAGCAATCTTTATGCTTTGTGCAACTACTCTTTGAATGGGTTATATATAAAGGTCACACATGGAAAAGAAAACTGATCCTTAAGAAGTTTTAACAAAAATGGGAACCAAAAATTTACAGTAAGAGAGCATTATATTTGCTATTTTCCTTCTTTCTCCAATTTCATTCTTTTATTACTTTGCCTTTACATTTTTCTTTTCATCTTTCTTTCAATCCTCTTTTTTTTTTTGCACATATTTCTTTCTTTCTTTTTTTCTGTCTTTCATTCTTTCTTTCTTTCTCCAATTTGGATTTTTTATTACCACACCATTAGATTTCTTTCTTTCTATCTTTCTTTCTTTCATTTTTTTCTTTTTGAATTATATTTTTTCTCCACCTCTAAATTGTTGTTGTTCCCAGGTCCACCCTGACTCTTCTTTGGTGCATAGTAAGGAAAAGGAACTTAGAGAACTTAGGATATAAAGGACATACTGAAGGCAAGATGTGGAGACGGAAACATCAAGTGACCTAACTGGTGAATTCATGGTGGTGAAGAGACAAAAAAAAAAGGATGAGGTGTTAAATGTTACTTAGAAAGGAATAGAATGTAAAGGGGAGAGCCATGATCACCCATGGATATAAAAGAAGATAGATCTAACTGGTGGGGAATGCATGTGTTTGTAGTGTAATGATGGGTTTTTTTTTGTTTTAGTTTTATAACTTGTTGCATATTTCTAGTGTAGTTATAGCTAAGTATTAGAGTATTGTGGTTGATTCATGTGTACAGCTTGCTTGATATTAGGAAAGTTTTTTTCTTTCACACATCTTACATGTGGGCACAAACCACCCGCCAACACCTACTCAAAAACAAGGAACCACCATTGTGCATACCATGCCAGAAGTTCTGGAAAAGTTAAGCATGTATTGATAGTCTCTATTTATATTTCTGTGGTGAGCTGTTATAACTGTTGTCCTCATATTTATGACTGTATTCTTGACATTTTGACCATTGTATGCTTTGACCTGTTTTAGGTGAAATACATTGGATGTCCAAATCAAATCTCCTAAACCCCATCACTTCCAATGGGGGATGGGCCATAGACAACTCCTTGCTATCGATGAGGAGATCATCAATTCATCCTTAACTTATCTTTTTTACAGGTACAGGTATTGACTCTACATAAACCTCTTTATCCTTCAAGCAAGGTTGACTGGTTACCAAAGCTATATAACCCAATGTCCTGTTATTTAACCTATTGCTGGAGAGAGCAGATATGGATTAATACTTTTCCCAAAGGCATTTGAATGGAATGAATTCAACTCTTTGATTTATTTATTCTGAGCTGATATCCATTGAACCACATCACACATCATTTACTTAGTCCATAGGGGTAATTAAAGGGTTTGAATCAAAATTCTAGCATATACCACCTGAAAGAAATTTATAGGGTGCAATAGCTGAAATGTTGTGAATATGGCAATAAAGATAAGGAGAACAGTCCAAATGATGTAGATAGTGTATATTGATAATCTGTAGTGAATTCAAATGCATACAATCCTAGTACTACAGATTTTGCAGTTAGTAAAGACCGGTGGTATAATGGTTAGTAGCTTGGATTGAGAAATAGGAGAGCTGTGTTTGAATTCCAATTGAGTTCATCACATTTGTTTACATGCTAATACTCTTGGGAAAGGTATGAATTCATCTCTTCTTTCTTTCTTATTATTATGTGTGCTTATTAGGAGACACAGTAGAGTAATGGATAGTAGTTCACATTGAGAGCTGTGTTCAAATTCCAATTGAGTCCATTACATTCACTAATGCGCTAATACCCTTGATAAAAGTATAAATTCATCTCTTCTGTCTTCAGTTATTTTGAGAAATGTTTTGGATTTAAATATCCCACAAGGGATTAAGTCATAAAACAAACCAATCTCAGGTGCAGAACTCTCTTCCAGATTCTTACTTTCCTGTTAACTTTTTCTGTATGCAGTGTATTTTTAGAACATGGGTAATCATGGCTCTCCACAACCTCCTATCATCTTTCTTCTCAGCTTTTATCACATTGCCAAGTTTCCTGACTACTATTCCATTATCTATTCACACAAGCATTTCAGGTAGGTGAACCTTCTGCCTTCCTCTATCTCTTTTACCCATGATATGCCCTGTCAGTATTAAATTCT
>JBBBDQ010000171.1:1967500-2120000 GCA_037127315.1 Ascarosepion bandense
TGACCAGTCTCAATCCCATTTACTGGGACTTATTTTAATTCAATATTCACATTTAAAATGTAAAAGATGAGAATGAATTATGGCAGATGGTAAGGAGGAGAGAAAAAATATATTGGGAAGGGCACAGACAGGCACTAATTGGTGATGATATGGAGTCCAAGTATATACTTTTTTGTCTACAAAGAGACGAGGTCCTGATTTTTATATATTGACTCCAGTGCCTGTAGATGAAACGCAGAGTGTGAACCAGACAACACAATGAACTGGTCCACACTGAAGCCATTCATACAATTTCTTCTGCTTATGAGATGCTCAGCAAGTGTTCACATTTTGACCCACCAGAACATCCGTATTGAGAATTCTTTGCGGCACATGTTGTTTTATTCTGCTATCCAATCTTTGTGATGTCATTCCTATGTAGTCATTAACACAACTACAAATGAATCTATAAATAACAGATAAAACATGGTGGGGAGGAAGAAGAACATCCTTTTTCATAGACCGGAAAGCAGAACAAGTGCCAAGATGGACTCTAATGGGGTCAGAAAAATAACATGATGTAACTGCTCTCGGTAGCTGAAGAGAGTGACAAAGGACTACAAATGAACTACAAGAAAACCGGATGCATGGTCATCAGCAAAAAGAGCAACCCTAAAAAATGGCAAATACAGGTGGGGGATACTAAAATCAAGCAGGTACAGAAATTTAAATATCTGGGAAGTGTTCTAACAGAAGATGGAAATTGTAACACAGAGATCTGAAGTCGATTTGGCATGGCAAAGGATACATTCCAGAAGCTGAGTAGAGTATTAAGAGACAGGAAAATTTTGCTAGAAACAAAGAAAAGAGTACAGTTGTTATGTGATGTCAGTTCTTCAATATAACAGTGAATGCTGGACAATATCATCAAAGAGGAAATAAAAACTTGAAACAACTGAAATGTGGTTCTACAGAAGGTTACTGTGGATATCATGGTTTGAGCATGTGAGCAATGATGAGGTTTTGGAAAGGAGGGAAACGAAAAGGAAATTAATACAGAGCATCAGGAAGAGACAACTGAAGTTCCTGGGACATGCAATGAGGAAGGAGGGCTTGGAGAATCTGATACTAACAGGCTAGATAGAGGGAAAAAGAGACAGGGAAAAGCAGTGGATAACATATTTGAAGGACCTGATCAGGTGGATGATGGAACGAGGGTTGCGTGGTGCAACAGGAGAAAGCATGCTAAGAGTCACCAGGGATAGGGAGACGTGGTAAGCCATGATTGCCTATGTCCTAAAAGAACAAGGTATATAGAAGAAGAATATTCTCACATGTACACACACACATGTGCACATGAATCAAGTTTGAATTCCATTTGAGTTCATTACATTCACTTCCATGCTAATACCCTTGGGAAAGATATGAATCCAACTCTTCTTTCTTTCTTTCTTCTTATAATGTATGCTCATTAGAAGGCATAGTAGAATAATGGATAGTGGCTCAGAGTGAAGAATCAGAGAAACTGAGTTTGAATTCCAGTTGAGTTCATTACATTCACTTACATGTTAATACCCTTGGGAAAGATATGAATCCAACTCTTCTTTCTTTCTTCTTATAATGTATGCTCATTAGAAGGCATAGTAGAATAATGGATAGTGGCTCAGAGGAAGAATTAGAGAGCTGAGTTTGAATTCCAGTTGAGTTCATTACATTCACTTACATGCTAATACCCTTGGGAAAGATATGAATCCAACTCTTCTTTCTTTCTTCTTATAATGTATGCTCATTAGAAGGCATAGTAGAATAATGAATAGTGGCTCAGAGTGAAGAATCAGAGAGCTGAGTTTGAATTCCAGTTGAGTTCATTACATTCACTTACATGCTAATATCATTGGGAAAGGTATGAATCCAACTCTTCTTTCTTTCTTATTATTAAGCATGCTTATTAGAAGGCATAGTAGAATAATGGATAGTGGCTCAGGTTGAGGAATCAGAGAACCAAGCTTGAATTCCAGTTGAGTTTATTACATTTACTGATATGCTAATACCCTTGGGAAAGGTATGAATCCAACTTTTCTTCCTTTCTTCTTATTATGTGTGCTTATTAGGAAGCAAAGTAGAGCAATTGATAGTGGCTCGGACTGAGGAATCATAGAGCTGAGTTTGAATTCCAGTTGAGTTTATGGTGTTCACTTACCTGCCAATACCCTTGGGAAAAGTATGAATCTATCTCTTCTTTCCTCAGCTATTGGTAAATAACAAAACTGACTGGGTTCTATAGCCTTTGCTTGTAACTTGTCTAGGAGAAAGGAAAAATTCGGAATTCAAGACCAAAACTGGATTCAAACCTTGGTATTTGAAGCTCTTCTTTTCACCACCAGTTATGGGTAAACAGCAGAATTGTTTTAGTCCTATGTCCTTAAGTGGCAACCTGTCCAGGCAAAGGACAATTCTGAATTAAAAATTTGGAGAGTTATTGGGAACCAGTGCACTGTTTCTCTGTATTCAGCTTTTTTAAAAACATTTGCTTGGTTTTGCACAAGGTTTCATCACTATAATCAATTCATATGCATCAATAGTCTGGCTGCTGGCTTCTCATAGATATATATATTGTGTGTATTTAGGCAACATTTTTGCATTGATGCATGTTTCATTAAATAATATAGACAAGTTTTGAGATTGTATCTCCAATGGATTAAACAATATTTATTTTGGTCACACTACAAACTCACTCTCATGATGCTTGACACTATACTTAAATGATAATTCCAACATCTTTAGACAACTAAAACAACATACCAGGCCATGTACACAATTTCATGAAATCCTTATCAAAAACACAACCATACTTAAACACGAAAACAATAAACAAAAACTAAAAATACTCGAAGTCATATACATAAAACAGTTGAAACCTAAACTGAAAAAAAAACTAACTACGATATCTCCACACACATTCTCAAATGCCTATAATAGATAACCGAAGCGATTGGTTATCCCAATGGCTTTCCATACTTAATACTTCTTGTCGCCGCTCTCGTGTGGTCATGTGAGACGCCACAAGCTGGAGTGCAATTTTTGCTTCCAGCATGCACGCATGTGTTCACCAATCCTCCGCACAAACAAAATAGACGACAACTACTACCATTTGTCTGCGAACTGCTCATTACAACCAACATTATTTTTATCTTTGATAATGGCTGATATAACCCGAAAGCTCAGAAAGGATTAAATAAAAACATGTATCAATATTGTGATTTTCTTTCCTCTTTCACCGATAGTGCTATTAAGCTTATCAGACGATATGAAAAAAATTTATATAAATCGACAAAACTTGTCTATATTATCTAATGAAACATGCATCAATATATATATATATATATATATGTATGATTCTTCTGTCATTTTTATGTATGAGGATCCAGCAGTCAGACTACCCATGCATATGAATTGATCATAGCCCATGTCTCCCAGCAGAACATAGGCCATCGACAACCCCTCTGTTTCAGCATTGTTTGCAGTTATAAGTTTATTGATATGTTTTCTTAAGTTGGGATGTGATATTATTAGTTAGTTTTTTAAATTCATTGTGATCATCAAGAATGGTCTGTAATTTGGAGTGATATTCATGTTTGTTTAAAATAACAAACGTATTGGTTTTATTGGCATGTCAGATAACAGTATTTTTGTTATTTTTTAGATGTGTGGCTGCTTTTATTAGAGGTGTGTTTGATTGATTCAGCTTTGAGTAATTCTTTTATGCCTACCTGTGTAGTAATATGGTTGTAATAGAATAATGGATAGTGGCTCAAATTGAGGAATCAGAGAGTTGACTTTGAAATCCAGCAGAGATTATGACATTCACTTACATGCTCATACACTAATAGTGTTAGTTTTTGAATTCATAACAACACTATTAACTTATACTATTGCAACCAAATGCATAATAATGATGAGACAACACTCAAAAACATAATATATAGCAATGTTAAACCAATAAATAATAATAATTAAATTAAGCTCATCATATTTTATAAAATATTTCAAACGATTGACCTCATAGTCTCTAATAATTCTACGGCCACACAACTAAATCCTTTACAAAAAACCAATGAAGTGTATCAATTTACATGCCCGTTCAGAGATTGTATCTCTGGTACTAGTAATAAATCCACTACCTATATTGGTTTTACTACAACCATGCTCTCCTGTAGACTTATCTGCCACCTTTCTGATCATAGTTCAATTAAGCAACATTTCTTTAAAAAAACATAGCCATGTAGGTAATATTAGATTTTAGTCAATAACACAATGATACTCATGCATACACATAGTAAAAAGAACCTTCAGATATTGGAGGCCATCTACATTAAATCAAAGCAACCCACACTTAATAAAATCACATTTCAATCTGGTCACAACACATTACATTGCATTTAGACAAAGGGTTCTGTTAACATTTTGGTCTCTAACACAGTGTGACATCATGAAATCGTGTTAGAAATTTAACAACTACGTTTGCTATTCAGTGATTATCGTCATATAACAATGTTTTATATCAACACAAGATAATATCAGCTTTGATGGTAGATGTCTTTATGTAATGTCCCTGTAACCTCTCTGACGATGACTCATGTGAGTCGAAAGCTTAGAACCAGTATAATAAAAAATATCTAAATGCTGAACAATTTTTGCCTTTATTTTCACCAGCCAAAATACGATGTTTAGAACGGCTCATGATTAAACATAATAGACATTCATTGTCTATTATATTTAACAATATATGTTTAGAAATTTATCTGCTGCCTTGATACACTAAATGCATACATATATATATATATATATATATATATATATATATAAAAATTTGGGATGTGCATTGTGGTGCAGTGGATATTGATTCAGAATGAGAGATCAGGGTGCTGAGTTTGAATTCCAGTTGAATTTCCTTGCTTTCACTTATGCACACAAATACCTTTGGGAAGGGTATTAATCCGTCTCTTCCCTCCACTTATGGGCTAAATAATAGGACAAATTGGGTTCTATAGCCTTGGCTGGCAACCAGTCTACTGCAGAAAGCAATGGCAACCTACTGCAGGATAATCTTTTGCCTAGTTATTCATGTCTCTTTCGAGACATGACTGCCCAAAGTGTGTGTCACGTATGGCACTTAACTGACTGATATCAGAATCTACTACTGTTATATATATATATATATATATATATATATATTGTGTGTGTGTGTATGTATATATTATAAATTAGACTTTACAACATCTCCAAACTACAATCTACTACACCTGTGTACATTTTGTTTCAGCATTGAAAGCACAATGTCTCATCAGGTAGTAAATGCTATTTTTGAAAGGAGATAGAAATTTACTTCTTTGTATTGGCAAAAACATTTTTGTGTACAAGGTAAATGGGGTAGAAAAAATGAGAAACCAGAATGGGGAATCATACAAAAAGGAGTACAGAGAAAATTGTGCTTTCAATGTCGAAACAAAATGTACAATTTTGTAGTAGATTGTAATTTGGACATGTTCTAACGAATAATTTCTAATAAATATTCATAGCTCTATTTCTATATTGAGCACTGTTTTAAACTAATGTTTTGAACATTACAAATATTTTCTTCATTCCTTATTCATTCGGAGATATACACTCCTGATCAAAATTTTAAGACCACTTAAAAATCTTTAAAAAGAAATATTTTTTTTACGGATAGATTTTAAACTCCTCCCACTTAAGGTTATCAATACTACAATCTAAAAGGTTATGGAAAAAAAAAGATATATTTCAAACATTTTATTTAGAAATTTGCATTTTTATAAAATGAGGTGATTTACACATGATCAAAATTATAAGACCAGAGACAAAAATTCTACGAAATTGTACAAAACATGTATGAAAAGTGTATGAAAACATTCAACAACCAAATTTAATAATGAGTTCTACCTCCACTGCTTTTGATGACTTCAAAAATTCTGTCGGGCATGCTAGAAATAAGTGTTTTCATTACGGTGTGGGAGATGTTGCTTCAGCTTTTTTTTTGTTGAATATTGTTTGCCATTTCAATAAACGTCTCTTGTCATCCATCCTCAAACATTTTCAATTGGGTTCAAGTCTGGTGAGCATGCAGGATGTCCCAAGAGATGGACTCGATTTTTTTGTAGAAAGGTCAAGGTCCGTCTTGCAGCATAGATTGCAGCATTATTCTGTTGGAATAACCATCCATCCACACACAAACGATGGCCCTCCATCATCAATGATGCTTTTTGTAGCATGCTAACATAACCAGCCGCTGTTTGACGACCCTGCACCACCTGGAGCTCCATCGTCCCTCTGTAAGAAAAAGTATCCCATACCATTAGGGACCCTCCACCACTATGACGTGTGGAGAAAATTTCAGGAGGCATGTTTTTGTTATGCCAATATTGTTGGAAGCCATCAGGACCATCTAGATTGAATTTTTCCTCATCAGAAAACAGGACTTTCTTCCACTTCTCAACATCCCATATTTGGTATTCATAACCAAACTTTAAGCGGTCCACCTTGTGACATGGAAGCAGCCGAAGAATTTGTTTACACTTTTTATTTACCATGCCTTTTTGCCGTAAGTGTCGTCTGATAGTTACGGGACTGCAATCAGCATCTGTGACTGCCTTAATTTGACTAGAAGAAAGTCCCCCCTCTTTCATAACAACCCATCTTATTCTCTTACTCAATGCAGGAGAAATTTTTTGGGACCTACCAGAGGATTTTGCTTTTCCATAATTCTCACTGTTCTTTAGAAAGTTGCAAATCTCAGTTTTACTGTGATTTACCTTAGCTGTGATCGCCCACTGTGACAAACCTTGCTTATGGAATTCTAGAATTTGAGAACGCTCAACTTTGGTAAGTTTGCTTGCTTTAGGCATGGTAACACCTTTATGCAGTGATTGCTAATCTCTAACTGAACTAAAAACATTGGAATTAGCATAGATCTAACAATTTATACCCCTCGTCTTATAATTTTGATCATGCGTAAATCGCCTCATTTTATAAAAATGCAAATTTCTAAATAAAATGTTTGGAATGTAGCTTTTTGTTTCCATAAACCATTTAGATTGTAGTATTGGTAACCTTAAGTGGGAGGAGTTTAAAATCTATCTGTAAAAAAAATTTCTTTTTAAAGATTTTTAAGTGGTCTTAAATTTTTGATCAGGCGTGTATTACCAGTCATAAATATTAGGCCACCTGAATTTTTTAAATGAAATGATGTATTTCATACTATTTTTAGTATTTATTGTCAAGTGAATAATTCAAAATGAAAATAGAATGGTTCTTTTGTTATTATTACTTTGCAAAATTTTACAAGTCAAAGAAGCAAAGACGAACTCATCCAAATCACCCTAAATTTTCTTCATTCTTTCATTGATGAAACTGCAATATAGGTAATTATTAAATATTTATAAATTCATTTGATGCACATGTTATTGCACAGTATTAACAAAAGAACCATTCTATTTTCACTTAGAATTATTCAGTTAAGCACCATACATGATACTCGCTTTGGGTGATCATGTCTCGGAAGAGACATGTCTGACTGGGCAGATGATTATCCCGCAGTAGGTTGCCATTGCTTTCTGCAGTAGACTGGTTGCCGACCAAGGCTATAGAACCCAATCTGTCCTGTTATTTAACCCATAACTGGAGGGAAGGGTATTTGAGCATAAGTGAATGCAAATGAAATCAACTGAAATTTGAACTTGGCTCCCCAATTTGTTGTTCCAAGCTGATATCCATTGAACCACAACGCACATACTTGGCAAGAAATACTGAAAAATTGTATGAAATACATCTTTTTTTTTTTTTAAACACTGGGGTGGCCTAATAATTATGGCCAGTAGTGTGTGTGTGTGTGTATATATATATATATATAATAACAATCACCAGGACTTTCATTTGATGATTGTTATATAAAACATTGTGTAGCAGATTTTTTGATTTATAATATTGTTATATTTAGGCTACCATCTTTGGCACTGAGCCCTCAATTTGTTTTATGTTTTAAGCTTTAAGTTTTATTCTTGCTCTCTCTCTCTCTCTCTCTCTATATATATATATATATATATATATATATACTAAATTTGACTGATAAGCTCTTTCTATTTTATTTTCCAGACAACCATGTCATTTGATTTCATTAAAATGTCTTCATTAATATTTTATATATATATATACTTACAGACAAACAAGTTTTATTAAAGATAAGAGACACGTCATATCTCTTATGTATTTTAATATGGTTTTCATTATAGCAGTCTAGTTTGCTTTAAGAATTATTTTTATTCATATTCAATCTTATTAAAGTTCTCAGCTTTTAATTGGTTTCCATCATTATCAAGGAAGCTAGATATATGATAAAATTATTTAAGTTTTTATTATTTGTTTATATCTTTGGAAAGATTTTGAATTTTCAGTTTTTAATGTTTGTGTTGCTTCACCTGTGTGATACTGTATTGTTATTTCTGTGTTTTGAAACTCTGTGGTGTTACATCACCATGACATTATGGCACAGTGGGAATTCTGGGAAATTAAATGCATTTTCAAATGTCTGCTCAAAAATCATAACTGATTTTGTTGATTGTTGACTCAGGATGACAATATATAAACTAATCTCCCAACAAGAACTTGTTAAGAAACATAATAGAAATAACTTGTCTATATCTTTAGCAAAAATTTTTAAAATGATATCAGAAGAATCTTATATATATATATATATATATATATATATATATATATATATATATATATATAAATGTGAGACTGAGTGAATATGTGTGGGTGATGGAATGGATGGCAGCTTGGAATAAGAAATTCTAGCATAAATTTAAATTCTAGTCAAGTTTGTTGCATTCTATTATGTTGGAAAATGTATAAATCCATCCATCTATCTCCAGCTATGTGTTAAATAGCAGGGCAGACTGAACTCTCTTGCCATGGTTGGCAACCAGCCTAGGAGATGGAGAACTCAGAATTCAGAATTGTATATAGCCCTCATGCTGTGTTAATGATAACTGAAGCAAGATCTCTGTTAGTCTTTTTTTTTTTTATCTAATCATATTGCCCCAATCAAGGCATTTTACTGTCACTGTTTTGCAGGGGGTTACAGAGGAAGAAAGTTGAGAAAAAGTAACAGGTTATAGGGGGTGTCAGGAAGTGGGTAAGAGAAGGATGAGAATACTGATGAGAGTGAAATGGACAGAGAAAGGAGCATGAGAGAGAGGATGCCGGTTAGTGAGATAGGAGATGACTTTACATTTAAATCTACACACTTTTATTTAACAGATATTGTTGATTAAGAAAACTCAATAGAGCAAGATCTTTTTCTTGGCTTAGTGAACACAATGGGGTTTGGATTTTATATCAATTTTTTTTTTTTGTTTTTTTTTTTTATGTATACTCTATGCATTGACTGAGTGGGTGGTTATGTTTTCCGTTGAAAAATCTCTGCTATTCTAATGTGTGATGATATTAAATGAGTTTTTATGATTATATATACACTGATATAAACTTCATCTTGAGTTTCTTTGCATTTTACTACTGCGCTATAGAGGATGTTCTTTGCCTGAGAGAATAAAGATACATTTCAATGAAATCTAGTGACAAGGTTGTCTGGAAAAAATATAATAAAAATTAAACAGAAAGACCTTATCTGTCATATTTTTTCTCTCTGTTTAAATATATATATATATATATATATATATTAGTCATCCACATACAAGCCTGTTTCACTGTATCACAGCTCATCAGTGTGGCTAGACACATCCACTTGCTTCTGGCCGGGATCGAAACTCGACCAATTTGGTGTCAGTCGGAGTCACTACTCCCTAAGCCATAGGCGCATGGAATCAGAGAAGGGAAATTTTAATGTGTTGTAGAGAGAGAGAGAGGTAAAAATGTGTGTCTGTTTATGCATATATACATATCAATATATAAATATTAATCAGGTCTGAATAGAACAGTGCTTGACGCTGTATAACAAAGCAAATATATATATTGATTAATATACATATTATTATTACCATTTTTACTGATGTGTGTATATATATATATAAATATATATATATATATTTCCCTTGATAAGACACAAGAAGTGTTTAAACAAAATAGCTACTTTTGTAGTGATATTATAACATATTCATGTTATAATTTCTGAATAAATTATATATATATATATATATATATACACACACACACACACACACACACACATATATATATATATATATAGGATAGTGATGATCTACATATACTGTCTTAATATGTATAGGAAAGAATATTTTCTAAAAATTTCTAAAATGTAAATACCCAATAAAAATAATAAAAGAAGCACTAAATAAAACCATCCACATAAATCGTAACACACTTCTCATATACAAGAAAAGAAAAAACAACAACTGAATTCCCATGGTTTTTAACCACAATCAACATTCACACACACTTATCAAAAATTTAAAAAATGATTACAAGAACCTCCAATCAAACAAAACAATCAAAGACATTTTCGATAAACCACCCATAAATGCAATGAAACAAACACCCAACCTATCAACTATCCTCACTTCTAACAAATATCTAAAAAACACAAACCTATCAGGGAATTTAAAATGTCAGAAACCAAGGTGCCTAATTTGTAAACATTTGGTAAACAACACAATATTCTCTGTACCCAACACCAAAATCAAATTGCAGCCACCACGCCACACTTGTGACAGCGAAAACATTATATACTTCCTCTTCTGTTTAATATGTCCCAATAGTGGATATATTGGCAAATCCGATAATAGCTTTAGATTTTGCTTCAATGATCACACACTTAATATACACCAAAATAATCAATATTCCCCAGTAGGAGCACATTTCAATCAACCAGGTCACACCTTAGAAAATTGCAAATGTTTACTAATAGACTCCAATTTTAGTTCTACATACGCACACAGAAAGAAAGAAAAATACTGGATTTTAAAATTAAATACACACAAGCTAGGGTTAAATAGGGACTTAGGTGCTTTGAATCTTTACAAATACTTCAATAACTAAACGTTTTTAGATACATTTTAAAATATTTTAAAACTTTTTTAGATACATTTAAAAAAAATTTTTTTATCTAAAACAAATTTACAAGCCTTATTAAAGATAGGTTTACGTTTACAAGCATAATTTTAAAAAATCTGTCGCTTTCAACGTCACTTGATGTAAAAACAAAAACTCTCTCCACAAACGCGTCACATGATGTAAACAAACTCTTCACTGACGCTCTCGAGAAATACGTTACTAATTCAAATTTTAAAATCATTTGTTTCTGATGAAGGACCGAGGGTGGTCTGAAATATAAAATATAATCGTAGAAATAAACAAATACTGTAAAAAAAAACACATTTTTAAACTTAAAACGTTTTAATATTCTTTCCTATATATATATATATATATACATATACACACACTCATATGTAAATTAGGATCAAATATGGATTAGAAATTTGAAAGATTTTGCATAATCCATCAGAAAATAAAATATAGAAGAGAAAAAAAATTGTGCTATTTTTATTTTTGAGTTGTTTTCATTGGTTAGGATGTGCGTTGTGGTGCATTGGATATCAGCTCAGAATGAGAAATCAGGGAAGCGAGTTCGAATTCCAGCCGAATTCATTGCATTCACTTACGTGCAAATACCCTTGGGAAAGGTATTAATCTGTCTAATTCCTTCCAGTTATGGGTTAAATAACAGGACAGATTGGGTTCTATAGCCTTGGTTGGCAACCACTCTACCACAGAAAGTAATAGCAACCTACTGCGGGATAATCTTCTGCCCAGTCAGTCATGTTTCGAAAGAGACATGATCGCCCAAGCGTGTATCACGTATGGCACTTAATCTGACTGACTTTCATTGGTTAAGCAGATCTCATATGCATCTGTCCTGTCAAGCAAAGTTCATGTGTACAATTCATGTAGATTTGTGTATCTACCTCAGTATTGAGCACTTTTTGTTAGTTGATTACTCGTATCGGGGTTTTTTTCTTTGAGCTACATGCTGACTCGGTCCGAACTCTTTTGACTGATGTTCATGTACTTAGCTCTTTCTTTTTTGAAAACTATTTTTTCCCTTCTTTGTAGATTAATTGAAAGTTTTTCAACATGAGTATAGTTATAATCTCATATATATATATATATATATATAAGGAAAAGACATGTTATTTCATGTTGAATTGGAAGTATAGACCTATTTCAGGCGAGCCATCATCAGCTTCCGTCTTTATTTAACAAAGGATTTTTACACGAATGAGATTAACAAAAACATAAAAGAAATGAATAAAAATAACGGTCGCTCCCTTAAAAGAAAAAATTAAGAAAATACATGTTTGGCGAACATATACACATATTCATACACAATCATATATACACGCTCAACTAGCTCCAGAGAAACAACTACTAGTCGAGTCAGCCTCAGTTCTGCAACTCCCAACCAAAGCAACCCTAAAGTTGCCAGGAATTTACCAGACATGAGAAATACAACTGGACATTGCAATAATATAACAAAATGTAATCGTAAAATTAAAATTGATTGTCCTATGGGTGGAGAGTGTATGACGGAGGGGGTGGTATATCAGGCCATGATATACCCTAAAGAAAACACAAATATAAAAAAATACTACATTGGTATTTCTGCAGGTGCTTGGAAGCAACGGCTGTATAATCACATGCACTCCTTTTCCAACCCTGAACTAAAAAATCAAACAGCTCTATCAAAATATCTCTGGTATTTGAAAGACAATAAACTAACCCCCATAATTAAATGGAGTATAATTAAAAAATCCTACACACCCACCAACTTCAGAGAGTGCTGTCAATTATGTCTGAATGAAAAGATAACTGTTATTAGACACAAAAACCAGTTGGATCTGCTGAACCTGAGGAAGGAACTATTGTTTAAATGTAGACACAAAAGCCGGTTTAAACTATGTTCATCTTTTAGCCTCTCTTTCATTCCAATGAATACGTTACACATATCATATTATTCTACAGAATATATATTGTTTAATTGTAAACCATTGTTATATATGTTGAAGGTTTTTTTGTTTTTGTTTTTGTTTACATATCGCCCAGTTCACACTCCACCCACATCTATTGAACAGGTGAAGAGGCTCATCCCTTGTTTCCTGTTTAGGATGTGGTTTCCGGCTTTCTCTTTTCCATTCTTTTTACCCTTACATAGCCCCCTGCGCATCAGTGGCGTTACTGCCTTGCTTGGGGTGATATGATTAAAAAAAAAAAAAAAAATATATATATGTCTAATGTATTGGTTATATATTTGTTTTTACTGGTGTTTGAGTGTGTGTATGTATATATATATATATATATATATATATGTGTGTGTTCATATGTGTGTATATGTATATATGTATGTGTGTATGCAGGTAATTATGTACGCATTTATGTGTGTATAAGAGTTGTATGTGTTCAAATATATGTTGTTTATAGTCTTAAAAGTATACGGTATTACAACTGTACGACTGACCGGAAAATTTACCTGCACTAGGGTATAATTATTTTTGTTGTATTGTTAACCAAATAATTAGTATAATTTTGATTATATAGTTGGTGTGGTGATTAAAACGAACATCTTTTCCCTCTAATTTAAATTTATTCCTCTGCTCCGTTTTTCTTTTTTTCTTCTCTTTTCATTTACGCTACATGATACTTAACCTTTTCTTTTTAACACACTACCTCTCTCTCTCTCTCTGTTTTTGTTTCTCTCTCTCTCACTCTCTCTCTCTCTCTGTTTTTGTTTCTCTCTCTCTCTCTGTTTTTGTTTCTCTCTCTCTCTCTCTCTCTCTCTCTGTTTTTGTTTCTCTCTCTCTCTGTTTTTGTTTCTCTCTCTCTCTCTGTTTTTGTTTCTCTCTCTCTCTCTGTTTTTGTTTCTCTCTCTCTCTCTTTCTCTTTCTGTTTTTGTTTCTCTTTCTCTCTCTCTCTGTTTTTGTTTCTCTCTCTCTCTCTGTTTTTGTTTCTATCTCTCTCTCTGTTTTTGTTTCTCTCTCTCTCTCTCTTTCTCACCTAACCCACTTTCTTTACATTTCAAATCCACGGGTCTACAACCTAAATGTTAGACAAATATATCTTCGAACTTTTGTTGACATTGGCCGCTTCACGTGTCATCTGCTTTGTGTCGTATATTGCGTCATCAGTTTTGCGTGTTATCTGTTTTGTTTCATATCTTGCGTGTATATATGATTGTGTATGAATATGTGTATATGTTTGCCAAACATGTATTTTCTTAATTTTTTCTTTTAAGGGAGCGACCATTTTTTTATTTGTTTTTTTAGGTTTTTGTGAATCTCATTCGTGTAAAATCCTTTGTTAAATAAAGACGGAAGCTGATGATGGCTCGCCTGAAATAGGTCTATACTTCCGATTCACCATGAAATAATGTGTCTGTCTTAATTTTTCTTATATTTGCTCTATATGTATTTATATGCATATATGTTTATAGCTCTCTTAGAGAGTTATCCTACTATTGTATGTACAGGATACTCCTTTGAATTCTTCTATACCCACACTGCATGCTGATATATATATATATATATATATATATATATATATATATATTTAGGTTGTCTATAAAGTTTGTATGCCAATTATTTTTATTGCAAATACAAATAAAGTTATAAATTTTTTAAAGTGCACACCACAAACTTTATGGACATCCTATATATATATATATATATATATATATATAGAGAGAGAGAGAGAGAGAGAGAGAGAGAGAGAGAAAGAGTTTATATAACTCACTTTGAAAACAGTTATAGATTTAACTTTTATAAATTGGTGCAGTATATTATCATTGATTTTCATGAAGTATAAATTATTGTGGCTTTGTGTTATACTAAGCTAAATCAAGCAACTATTAATAAATATTACATAGTAAAATCAGAAAAAAAATACTTCCTTCTCACTTTTCCGCTTTGGGAAATTGCTATCAGAGACGAAAAGCATCAATGTTTGAGCCAATCAAAGTTTCAATATTAATAAACAAAAACATGCCATTTTGCAAAGCTGCAATGAAAATAACAATCAATTATTGCAATCATAAATTATCTTGCTTAATCAAATAAAATAATTTGATTTCATTATTACAACATGCTTGGTGAGAATGAAAATCCATATGAACAGCTGTGAAAAAAATATCTCATAAGTCTTAAGAAAATCAATAAAGCACATGCAAATCAGTGCTTGCGTATAAATATGTAACATAACAATTTTTGCTTCTGATGTACCTGCAAACTCACTGTATAAATTAACTAACCATAACTTTGTCTTGTACAAGGTCATGAAAGTAGAGAATCCAAATTTGTCAGTGTTATTTTAAAAGGGTATCTGTAGATATTTGTCCTTTCTGCATTTTTTTCATTCTTTGAAATGAGCACTGACCTCAATGACAATATTTTGATATAAGGGTATTTTTGGAAATTTAGGCTTCAATTTTAAAATAAAATGCTAAATAATTATTTTTTTAAACAGAAGAAATGTCTCTTGAGTTCAGATATAATCAGCCTGTGATTTTATATTGCTTATTTTCTGGTAGTAATTGTTCACATATTTATAGTTTTTGTCCTTGATTGAACTCTGAAGAGTGACAACCTGTTATTCTTTATGCTGTTGCTTTATATTTTTTGATCTACTATTGTACAATGAGTAATTTTTTTATTATCTTTACTCTTCCCACTGCTTCATTTCACATTATATATTTATATATATATATATAGTCAGCCGCAGACATCTGTTTTGATGTATCACAGCTCATCAGTACAGTTAGACAGCCGATTGCTTTTTACCCAGGATTGAAACCCAGCCGAATTGGCGTCAGTTGGTGATTCTACCTCTGAGCTACAGGTGCTCGGTAGAAGGAGGCAAACCTTTTTTGTGTGTTTATTATCATTATACACGCCCAATAGCTGAGAGTGTTCTAATTCATTGCTGAATGAATTATGTCTAGATGCTAGAGTAGCTACTGTTTTTTTTTTTCAGTGTCTACCATTCTTCCAGAGTACTCAATCAGAGTGTGAGAGTGTGTGTGTGTATATATATATATATATATATATATATATATTGTAATTTTTGTTATGACAAATGATATTTTAAAATAAATTGGGAAATTGATTTATTTAGAAAATATAAGATGAATTCATGGCTATTTAGAAACTGAAGGGCTAGTAGTTGGAGAATATGCTTCGAGGTGTGTCAATATTGTTCAATCAAAAACAAAAATTAGGTAATTATGAAGTTGAAGACTTGGGCTGTGAAAGGCAACATAGTATCCTGGTGTCATGGGATGAAACTTTTTAATTTTGTCTGGGTAAGATACATAGTGAGACCATACATTATTTAAATGGGTAGACAGTAATTTTTAACAGCGAGTTGGGATTTTTTTTTTTTTATTAGATTTTGTAAGAAAACCAAATAAGTATTGTTTGGGTCATTTATTTTAGTAAAATAATTTCTAAGTTACACTGGAGCATAAGTTATCAATGAAACATTGTAATTAATTAAATTTTAAAGAAAAGCATTTTTGATGCTTACATAAAATGGTCAATTCAACTCTGATTCAATAGTTCTTTATTTTTAGGGAACCTTAAAATCTGCAGTTGTTTTTGCAGGATTTTCCAGTTATATTTTGGGGATTTTATTTGTATTCTTTAACTTTTTCAAAAATACATAGAAAGGGATGTTTGATTTTGGTATGTGTTGCTTTTGAAGAAAGTTAAATGTCATTCTTCTCGTCAATAAATCTTTACACTTATTAATACAAACAAGACCCTTTTGTCTTTTGTGCAACCTTCTGATACTTTCAAAAATGGCAGGCTCAGGTGCATTTGACATGAGGCCATCTCGCAAACACAGCCAATGCAGATTGGGCTACAACTATGTAATTGAACTGGATTTGAAAGTTAAGTTCTACTAAATTTTCAATTGACATTCATACCATTTTGGATTCCAGGTAAGCTCTGTTTATTTTAAAAGTTGCCAATAAAGCCACAAGCAAAGAAATTTAAAATTATGTGTTCAGCTTTCAAAAGTAGTTCAGTCTTGGTCTCTATATAGAGTTTCTATCAAATTATTTACTAAAGTCAGTCATGTCATTCAGGAAGTTTCTTTAATGCTATTTTTTTTAAGTGTGTGTACCTGATGTGAAATTGGAAAATTTATCTTACCTCGGCTTTAATTAAAGCCACTCCAATGAAAATCATATATTCAATTATAAATACTTTAAATTCTGTCAAATATATGCTTTATGCATAAAATAATCTTTTTTTGTTAGAAATGTTTGCATCAATTCTTGACAACTGATAATAGCTATTTTTATATATTTTTAACCATTTGCCCCCAAGTAAGGCAATAATGCTACTAAGATACAAGTGGTTATTGGGAGTGGAAGAGAAGGAGAAAACTTTAGTTAAGAGAAAGGGTGATAAAAGAAGAGGAAAGTTATGAGAAAGAGTGACCGGTTACAGGGGGTGTTAAGAAGTGGGTTAGAGAAGGCAGTAAATACTGATGAGAGTGGAGTGGACAGTGAAAGGAACATGAGAGAGAGAGGATGCAGGTTATTAAGATAGGAGTTGACCATTGACTTTACATTTAAATTCTTGGAGATTATAGCTGTCAGGGAAGCAAGTAAACAGAAGGGAATTCCACAGGTGAGAAGTGCAAGAAAAGAATCTGCTGGAGTAGAATTTGCATTTACATTTTATTGGTTTCACAGTAAAAGGGTGGTACCTAGTTGCTAATCTTGTGGCTCAAGTAAATTCACACATAGAGGGCACCAGTGAGCTAAGTTCATCAGAGCAGAAGCCTTGAAAGTGCTTGTAGAAGAGACACAGGGAAGCCACATTACACCGATGAAAAAGTGACTGTATCCGAGCTGCCACCCTAGGTGGATAGCAGGAGCACCCAACCAGATATGGCAGCAGTATTTGATGCATAGATGGATGGTAGAAAACGGGAAAAACTTCCTGCCCCTGCACAGTGAACTGACCCTCTTAGCAGTGGATTTGGCGATGGATTCTATATAGTCATTCAACTTGAGGTCTGTTGTGAGAGTTAACCCAAAGAGGTGCAGTGTTTTACTTTCAGGAAGACTCGCCTGATCCATACTAAAGGGGGGTAGGAGCAATTGTCTGTGATGGTTATTACATAGCAGCTTTGTTTTGGAAGCATTAAAATTCACAAGCCATTTCTTACCCCAGTCCACCACAGATTGGAGGTCCTTTTCAAGCTCAGCAGCAAAGTTTGCTTTGTCAGTCTAAGAAGATTTTTGATTGAGGTGAGAGTAAACCATAGTGTCATCAGCGTATATGACTACTGGCGATCTTATTATATAGGGGAGATCATAAATAAAGATAAGGAAAAGCATAGGACCTAGAATAGAGCTTTGAGGAACACTCACATTCGTCTGATAGTATTGGGAGGCATGTTGGTTCAATACTACCTTCATTGTGTGATTTGAAAGTAATGACTAGATTAGGTCAAACAATTGTCCAGTTATACCATAGCCACTTTGCATAGAAGGCCACATGCCAGACTCTGTCAAACACTTTGGAGATATCTAGGGCAACAGTTCGGGCTTTGCCGTTCTTGTCAAGAGCCTGGTGTATATACTCAGTGATGGTCATGAGCATATCAGCAGTAGACCTGGTAAAGCAGAAACCATACTGTTTGTCAGAGAAGAGTCTGTGGGCTGTGAGATTTTGTACCACCTCGGCATTAATGATGGCTTTGAACACTTCACCAAAAATCAGTAGGAGGCTGATAGGGCGGTAATTAGATGGATCTGAGGGATCACCAGTATTTTTATATATTGGAACTATGGAGGAGGACTTCCAGTAGGCAGGAAAACAAGAAGCAGAGAGGCAGTAAGGTTAGGACCTCAAATTTGTTGATTGGAGGTGGTTATTGAGGGTTTGCTATTGTTTAATACACTTTTGCAGAGCCTCCAGTGGTCTTTGGAACCAAACTTACAGGATGCTATGCACTGCTTCATTCTGGCTGCAAACAGCAGCTTAGCTTCTTTAAGTATACTCTTGAACTCATTGAGAGCAGAGGCAAAAAAGCGCCTGTTATATTCTGACGCGTGACTCCAGTAAAGCTGGAAGAAATGATTGTGACGGGTAATGGCAGCCCAGCAAGCGAGGGAGAACCAAGGGTACAAGTGGGGTTTAAGTCTCAACTTTCTGGCTGGGATGAAAGCATTGATGCCAGCCTTAACCCAAGAAAAGACCTCAGCCACACAATCCTAAACTGGAAGACTAAAACCTTTGTTCCAAGGAACGTCACACAGGAATTGCGAAATGAGTCCCAATTGGCTCTTTGGTAGCAGTAAGATATTCTGCTAGTCTGAGGTTCTTGGATAGAGTTGGAGTAAAGGGAGACATTAACAGAAACCCTCACATGGTCAGAGCTTTCTAGAGGGCAGAGTTGCTTGACATTGCAAGTGTCAGGGATGGAAGTAAAACAGAGATCTAGCAGTGAGTCAGGGTCGTTAGGGTTATTAGAGAAATGTCTGAGGAACTCCACCACTTGTGTAAGGGACTAAGTGATTGAAAAATTCATGGTGTGGATACCAGTTAGATCTGTAACAGAGTTTTCCAGCCACTTGGCATGGTGGGATTTAAAGTCGCCAAACGCAAATATATAGGCAGACAGATGAGAGGAAATGGCCTTGTCAATATTATTAGAGATGCTGTCAAGAACAGAACAGTCGGGAGATGAGTGGGAGTGGTAGAGGAAGAGATGAAAACACATATAAGAATGATCTAGGGTTTCAAGAGAGATCACCATAGCTAGAGGGAGGTGTTCACTGACATAAACACCAAGCCCATGCATGTGGACATTGGAGGTCTTTCCTGAAGAGGAGAAGGTAACCAGGGATGTAGAATTCAGAAGAAAAGATAGAAGGATCAAGGTTAGTTTCACAGAAGGCTAGGATGTCAGGTCAGTTGACTTGGAGGAAGGATTTGACACTGTAAAAGTTGGTGCATATACCTCATAACCTCTACCTCATATCAGTAGAAATCTGAAAAATCTTTCTCTCGGTGTGTGTGTGTGTATGTGTGCACAGATGGTCTGACAATTATGTTTAAGCATGAAACAGACTGCAGCTACTAGGTGTTGACCTCAATGTCCACTCTTAGATTTACATTTTACTCTGTCTCTGATTTTAAGCACTTATAAATATCTGTTAAATGCCATATCTGATAAGATTTTCCTGCAATAGGTTGCCATTACTTTTTGAATTAGACTGGTTGCCACCTAAGGCTATAGAACTCAATCTTTCCTGCTATTTAATCCATAGCTTGAGGAAGAAGAAACAGATTAACACCTTTCCCAAGGATATTTGCATGTAAGTTAATGCACCGAATTTAACTGGAATTCGATCTTGGCTTTCCAATTTCTTATTCTGAACCAATATCTACAATGTACGTCCTCATAAATATAGCTTGTCTTAAAACTGTATTCATATATAAGTATATCTAATTTTTCTTTTTTCTTGTTCGGGGATTTTATGTAGATTTAAATATAAATACAGTATACAATGTAAAAAAGTTTGTATAATGACATCATTTTTAGTGATTAGTTATGTACTTCAGAAATGGATCCATGTGGAAAAATTCTCTCCTGATTTTAAGAAGTACATTATTTATTTGCATTAACTCATGAGAAACTGCCTAAAAAATGACTAAAAGACTAGTGTTTAGCAAATATACTGTTGTCTAAAGTGTATAAAATTAGAAAATTCAGAGGTGTAGAAAAGTGACCATGTCAACCATACGAAGTGATCCCCAAGGTCCATTTGTTAAGAGACTGGTGAATGAAGATACAAGGAAATAGGCCACAGATGTGGACAATGAAGTAATAAATAAATGTGTTTCATGAATGTTAAAGTTACAACAAGCTTTCTTTGAACAAGATAGGTTTAAATAACAATTCCATAAGAAACTAAATTTGAGTTTTAAAGTTTGTATCTGAGAATAAAGATGGAAATTCAAAGTTTTGGTCTGGCAGTCTGAGGACAGATGAAACAAAATCAACCTATTTGTTACTAATGGAATCTGACAAATTTAGTGATATTGAAGTAGCATATACAAAGAGAAATATTTGGTCTCAAGAGTTAATCATGTACTTGTATATGTCAGGTACTCTAAGGAACTGGTAAGCTAAATTTCGTCAGCAATCATGCACATTAAAGATCATATAAGATTATAAGACTTTGGAAAACATGTTCCAACAGGATAATAAAAGATGAAACATTCCACGAACGAGACAGCAAAGTTTCTGAAAAAGCAAAGGGTAAAGATGTGACATTTTCCCCAAAGTAAACAATGAAACTAACACAATCAGTGGAAAGACATTATTTAGATTTTGAATTCATTTTTTATTAAAAAGATTATAGGAGACTATTTATTTATGGTTGATATTATGCATGTCATATATATGAAGATGGTCTGTAGATTGCATTCAGGCATGAAACACACTGTTACCACTTGGTGTTGATCTTAGCGTCTGCTTTTATATTTACACATGCTCTATCCCTGATATTGATCACTTGTATTTTTATGAAATAGATTTATATTTGATGTTGTGTGTATCATATATATGAAGATGGTTTGAAGATTGCATTCAGGCATGAAACACACTGTTACCACTTAGTGTTGACCTTAGTGTCCACTTTTCTATTTACACATGCTCTATCCCTGATATTGATCACTTTTAATTATATCATCTAAAGTGTCTTGGGTGATATCCACATGTCATGTTCCAGTCTTGTTTTGTGAAACCATTTTTTTAATTTCAATGAGTCCCTTATTTTCTGCCATGACTTGAATTTCGGGGCTAGTTCCTTTCCTGTAAAACACTTGAGGCTAATTTGTTTTTGAAGTTATCATCTAACCTTTGCATAAAGAGGCAGGAACTTCAAGGCAGCAGGTGATTTGAATTCAGCTTTTTTTCTACTAAATGAGTTGCTAACCATGGCCATGGGCCCTAGTGTGTCATGCTATTTATCCATTATTGAACAAAATAGATAGCTTTCCCAAGGCTATTGCATGTAAATAAATACAATGAACTGAACTGAAATTCAAACTCTCCAATTCTTCAATCTGAGCCCCTATCCATTACTCCACTGTACCTCCATGGTCCATAAATGTATCATATCTTAAAACTATATTTTTATCATTCACACACAATCACACATATATATGATTAAAAAAGAGAAAAACTTTGCTTTAGATATGCGTTTTGTCTACTGACGGACTTTATCGAGACAAAAATGATGTTTCCCTTGATAAAGTCTGACAGTGGATGAAACACATAAGCTAAAACAAAATATAATTTTCTTCTTGTTTCTTTTTTAATCATACAATTCCTATCCTTAGATTATTGGTGCACGTTGTAGTGCAGTGGATATTGGCTCAGGATGAGAAATCTGAGAGATGAGTTTGAAATCCATCTCTTCTCTCTCTAGCTATGGGTGGAATTACAGGACATATTGGGTTCTATAGCCTTGGTTGGCAACCAGTCTACCACAGAAAGTAATGGCTTTTTATGGCAAGAAAATCTTCTGCCCAGTCAGTTATATCTCTGTTGAGACCTGATTGCCCAAGCATGTATCATGTATGGCACTTAACCGACTGAATGCATTTCTACAGCAAAATCATAGAATTCATTTACATAATGCATAGAATTTTCCATTTTGTCTAATCAGTGGTACTTCATTTCTTCCTAATGTTTTATGCAGAAGTTTTTTTTTTACCCAAATTTACTGAAAGAAGTTTTGGGTAAAAAATTGATAAATTCAGTGTTTAAAAACTTTTCTAAACATAGAAATATTTACTTTGTCAAGTTTAAACATTTTCTGTGCTTAGTCAGAAAGTAGTATTTTTGTTTGAATTTCTGTTTACAAATATATATGAATAAAGTGGTCACTGAACTCAACACTCAGTAGTGACAGTCTGTTTCATGCTTATACGTAATTGTCAGACTAGGTGATGACTCCAATATTTACATACGTTCTATCCCTGATATTGATCACTTTAACCCATAAATATAGCATACCTTAAAACTATATTTTATATATATATATATATACATACATACATACATACATATATATATATATATATATATATAACTGTTTATTTGACTCTATTGATATCTATCTCTCCATATCATTATCTATGTGTATCTATTTCTCTCTATTTATTATTTATTTCTCTCTCTCTATATGTATATATATATATATATATGTAAAGACCTCTGAATTTTCATGAAAAGTAATGGTTTATTTACAAAAATTAGTATAAAACATGTGACTGAAAGTATTCTCCATTGCTAGCCACTACTTTTTATCATCTTTCTGGCACATTTAAATTCAACGAATGGAAAAACAACAGGTTTTTTAAGGCTAACCATGACTTGACCCCTCACCCTAACCTTTTTTTTTTTTTTTGCATCTTCAGCCAGACCATTTGCCATCAATCAAAATAAGTGATAATCAGATAGGGCAATGTCTGGTGAATGGGGCAGGTGGGGTAGGACTTCCCATTTAATTGTTTCCAAGTAGGTTTTCACCTGTTTTGCAACATGTGGCCTAGCATTGTCATATTGCAGAATCATTTTGTTATATTTCTGCTTGTATAGCAGCCGATTTTACTTCAGTGCTCATCTCACTTGATAGCAGTCTCCTGTGATGGTTTTGGTTGGTTTGAGCAGTTCATAATTCTACCAAATACAAAAGAGAGGCTTCAAACCATAGATATTGCACTTTACTGCTGATGTTGATGTATGGCTGCACTTATCCCACAATTTTCTATGCTAAGGGTTCTCATAGTGTATCAAATTTGCATCTCCAGTCATGATATGATCCAAAAACCTTTTTTTTTTCTGCCGTTGAAGCAGCTGTTCACAGATGACAAGATGCTATTTGACATCTCTTGGCTTCAACTCTTATGGCACCCAATGTTCTTGCTTTTGAATCATTCCTGATGCTTTCAAACATTTCAAAATTGTTGTGTGATCAACTCTTAATGGATTTGCAAGTTCAGCTTGCACATGACATGAATATTCATGAAGTAATACCTCCAATTCTGTATCTTCAAACTTTTTTGGTTTGCCAGAATGTTCTTTATCTTCAACATAAAAATCATTATTGTTGAAGCATCTAAATCATTGTCTGCATGTTGTTTCTGACAGAACATGGTTGCTATAAGTCTCAACAAGAATTCTATGTGCTTCAGCTGCAGATTTCTTTTGAATAAATTAGTGCAGTAAATTTCCTTGCAAATACACTTTCTTTGGCATAAAATCCAACATGTTTAATGCTATGAAAACCCAAATTGTTTTAACTTTAGTAAAATAACATACACTAAATTTCAGGCTTGCTTATAGTACTATAAAATAGTCATCTGAGACTACAAACACGCAGTTCTGGGAATGCAATCTGTTAGAAAACAGTGAGAACTTATTTGAGATCCTAATATATGTATGTTTTAAACTTAGCATATTTAACAATCAGTCCTTTGTTAACTAAATCAGAAAAATAATGTCTGTTAAGTTAATTTGTTGAATTTCCCAGGTGTCCTGGACATCTGAGTTCAAATTAGTGTTACATTCATTACACTCACGTACACACAAATACACCAGGGAAAGGATTTGTTTTTCTGACAGTCCAAAGTTAAAAATAAACATGTACGCACATGCTAAGGTTTTGAAATAGAATTTTGATCACATGTCACAAATTGTCATTTTAATATATGTAAGCAAAGATTGAAATAAATTATATTGATAATGAGTTGCTTTCATTTGGCGTAAAATGTCTACAAGATTTGTAATAGTTTTTTGCAACTAGTGTGGTAGAGTACTGCTGTATTGTCAACTAAAATTTAATGGAAATTACAAGGAACACTGTTGATTTGTGTTTTTCTTTGAGAGATGACAGATCAGTCTACTCAAGAGAAATGTTGTGATACAGCCAATATATATTGATATTTCCTGAAGGCCAAGAGAATTGATATATGACATTGGTCTTTTGCAAAGTAATTCTTTGTGGCAAAGTGTTTTTAGTAATGACAAGTTTGAATGTTTTAATGTTTTTGTAATGTATGATGAATCTTAGACAATTATTACTGTTGGCAGGAGTTATCTATCTGTAGATATTTTTTTTATTGCCTTTCGTCTTGGAGATGGTTAGATGATTCCAGTAAAATAATTTTATCTTGTGGGATATATATGTTGCTATAAAAAAAATATACATGAACTATGTGATGTGGAAAGCCATTATTAAGTGCTTGTTTAATGTTGATAATTCTTTCAGTATTTACATTATTCGGACTATTGACCTCATCTTTGTTGCCATTTGTACGACATTTCAGCCGTGGTATGCTCCGGCCTTCTTCAGGTGCTAGGAATTTTGAAGCCCTTTATAAAAATTGCTGGAGTATATCATTCTCATTCTTGTGTAGTAGTAATGCCATGATTGGAAGTCATGAGTTATCTCCCTCTAACCCTGCAAGTTACTTGTTCACCACTGCTGTAGCCTGGTATTGAACTCACAACTTTTTGGGTCAAGTCACAGGAACTAACCAACGTCTATATTCCTAGCACCTGAAGAAGGCCAAAGCATACAACGACCAAAACGTTGTACAAATGGCAAGAAAGATGAGGACAATAGTTCAAATAATGTAAATACTGTAAATACCACATCATCTCAGAAATATAAACAAATGATAACTCTTTATAAAAAAATATTTCAAAGGAAAAAATTAGCATGATTGATAATATAATTTATGAATATTATAGTGTTATATTGTTGATTGTTAAATAGACAAAAGTGTTTTTTTTTTGTTTTTTTTTGCCAAAGTACTATAATTTTAGTCATTAATCTCAATCTGGACATATTGAGAAGGGATTTTTTTAAAAACTGAATTTACATTTAAAACTAATGTGATACTATGAACATCCACATAGAAAGGGAAGAAATGGTTTTATCTTGATCTCTAGATTTCAATGTTGGTGATCAAGTGGCAACAAAACTGGAAATGTAGTATATCTAAGTGCTGGTTTGAATTAACAGTCATGCTTAGGATCAGGGAAAGTTCTGGTTCTCCCTTGGATGTGTCTGTGTTGCAGTTTTCTGAAACCTTCATTTTTGAGTAGGTAGGTTAAGAGTTGGTATCTTCTACCTACTTGGATAAGCAGGTGAATAAACACCTACATATAATAAGGAAATAGAGAGTTCACATTCTTATTCCTCAGTGTAACATTTCATTTATTTGTTACCTTGTAGGCATCCATTTCACCCTTTCCCTCTCCTCAGATTTCAGTGATAAGTAACAAGGTCAAGTATTGAATTGCAACATGGGTCAGTCAGTCAGTTAAGTGCCATACATGATACACACACGCTTTGGGTAATCATGTCTCAAAAAAGACATGACTGACTAGGTAGAAGGTTATCCTGCAGTAGGTTGCCATTGTTTTTTGCCATATACTGGTTGCCAGCCAAGGCTTTAGAAACCAATCTGTCCTGTTATTTAACCCATAACTAGAGGAAAGAGACAGATTAATGCTTTTCCCAAGGGTATTTGTGTGTAAGTGAATGCAAGGAATTCAACTGGAATTCAAACTTGGCATCCTGATTTTTCATTCTGAGTTGATATCCACTGTACCACAATGCATATCCATGGGGTGGCTTTGGACAAAGTTGAAGTTGAATGCTTATGCTAAGTTTAGAGTTACTAAATGTTTGCTTTAATTTTTTTAATTTTATTCAAATCTTTTACAGGAAGGAAAATTCCAATACTGAATATTGGTCTGTTATATAATAACCTGGGAAAGAGGGTCCTCTGAAACATACCATAATTATACAGACATTTTATGTGGATATATTTCCAAGATAGAAGAAGCCATCTGTGGTACATGCTTGCAAAAGATTTATTGAATGTTTAAGTCTGATTTTAAGATAAAAATGATTATAAATATTTTGTAAAATTGATAAATTAATTTTCAAAATAAAGTGAAGCTAGAAATTTAATATTTGGTAGAAAGCAAAACATGAATAGTAATTAAATTGATTTTCACTCCAACATTTCTCTTGAAATGATTGATCTGTCATTTCCTCAAGCCAATTGCTATCCGTAAACATAGCACAAATCTATACTGTTCCTAATTTCTGTTTAAATTTTGTTTGACAATACAGTAATGTTCTGTCACTTCTGGAAATAAAAAAAATGATTTCAAACACTGGGGGTTTGGGTTGTTAGCAAAATAAATGCTATAGTGTTCATTTCTTGATATTGTACATTTGTAGTATTACGGCTTAGACCAAACACTAGGTTTATTTTTAGGGTGCAGCTTCTTCTTGTCAAATGTATGTGTCTTAATATAAAGGAAAATAAATCTTTGGCTGGATTGTTTACCCAAGAAAGAAACCATGAGACGAAATTATAGCAGTTGGCAAATTTTATTGAATAACAACCTTCTCATAAGAACCAGCTGGAGGGAAGCAATGAAAAGTGAGGCAAGGGAAAGAGGCAAATGGTCTAATTGGTGTATGTCTTATTTCATGTGTCAGCAAGGAGTCCTCTTCTGACTAGGCTGCTAGGAACCACTGTCTTATAGAGAACAAGTGTTTTTTTCTTGTCATCTTTTGTCTATAAAAAAATCATTTATCAAGAACCCAGGGTCTGTTAACCTGATTATTAGTCTGCACCACTCAGCAGACCTTTTTACTCAAAATTATGTCAACTTGCTTGATTCTTGGAAGGCCTGCTCTTCTCAACTGACCCCCTTTGTCAGAGTCGTTTGACATGACTCTTGTGAGGTCCACTTCCCCCTGCTGACCTTTTTTGTGAAGATGATAATTGTGAAAACAATTTCTGTCAGCTGGCTTGATTCTTGGGAGATCTGCTCTTCTCAGCTAACCTTCTTTGTCAATATTATAATTGCCAAAATGATTTCTGTAACTTACTGCATGTGTGTCCTTAAGTAAATATCGGCTAACACCTGATATCACTACACATTCTTTCTTTGAAAATAACAATGTTGGTAAAATGTTCCCAGAACTTAACACATAATTTCAGCAAGTTCCTTAACATGATTCCATCTGTTATGAAATGACTTGATATTGGAAAGATTTACCAAAAGGCTGTATGGGATGATATCAATTGATAAAAATAAAAAGTTATGTATAAAAGTTGGATTAAACAGAACTGACACGGTCTGTCAGTTTCTTTTTTTATTATGCTTTCCAAATAATAAAATAATGCAATTTATTTATTTTATTTTATAAATTAATTGATTTATTTGTTAATTTTAATACTAATGTTTGTGCACATATCAATTATATTATATGCACTTTAAGATACCATCTCTTATGTTGAATGATATCTTATTTAATGTTGTCTGTTTATTTTGTATATTAATAACTTCTAGAGTTTAGAGTCTTTCCTTGTAACTGGTACAATATGAAATAAATAAATCACATTAATTTTGTACTTTCTCATTACCAATAGCAGTTACACATGATGTCATATTAGACCATTTCAAACATCCATCATCTGAATGAATACCAAGATGCAAACAATGAAATTAAAACTACCGCACAGATATAACATGGTTTCTTGATAATGACTGGAAAGTTGAAAATACTTAGCAAAAATAAGCAAATATGTACTTCAGACAGATTATCCACAACTTCAAGCATAATACTCGACATCTTATCACGAAGTTAGGAAAAGTATAATAAAATTTTAAATAGACTTTTTGTTAACAGGCATATTAATTAATCAGGAAGATAGATTATTCTTCTATATGCTGTGTTTGTCCATGGCTCTCTATGATTTCCTGTTCCTTTGTAGCTTTTGATAAATTTTATCTCAAATTTTTCAAGCCCTCTTTCCTCATTAGAAACTAGAAATTTCAACTCTCTCTTTCTGGTGTTAAATATAAGCATCCTTTTTGTTTTCACTTTCTATAGAACTTTGTCTATTGTTCAGTACATGATATTCTCAGCATCCTTCTGTAGAACCACATTTCTATTACTTTGGTCTCTTCTTCATCTTTGAAGAGATTGTCAAAACTCCACTGCCATATAGACGTACTGATATTACATAAAAGTTCAGCACTCTTTTCTTTGTTTCTCATGAAATTTTTCAATTTTTTTTGTTACTTTGCTTTGCTTTTGGAAGTCATCTTTCACTATTCCAATGCACTTTCAGATTTCAGCGCCACACTTTCTGTTCTCCAAATGTTTTGATTGTTGTCCATTTTTGATTTTGGTATCTTGAATTTTTAGTTTGCATGTGAGGCTGTTCCTTTCTTATTTGTATTCTAATTTTTTGTTAGGTTCTAAAATATACTGATATGAATGATGTTTGGTTCTTTTTAATGTAATTTTAAAAAACATGCATAATTATTGCTTCCTTCAAGTCTCACTTAATGTTTATTCTTTTAATAAAATTATAAAATAAAGAACAGATTTTTAAATCTGTAATATATAATATATATATATATATATAAGTTTTTCAAAATGGTCTCACAGTTACTACTCTTCAATGCAACTGTGATTCAATTTGTTTTTAAACTGTAATATATATATATATATGTTTTTCAAAATGGTCTCACAGTTACTACTCTTCAATGCAACTGTGATTCAATTTGTTTTTAAACTGTAATATATATATATATATAAGTTTTTCAAAATGGTCTCACAGTTACTACTCTTCAATGCAACTGTGATTCAATTTGTTTTTAAACTGTAATACTTACTTACTACTTACAGTTGCATAAAAACAGCAGAAACTTTGTGGCAATTTTAAAAAATTTCTTTTTTGAAAAAATTCTTATATATATATATATATATATATACATATTAGTCATTCACATACAAGTCTGTTTTGCTGTATCACAGCTCATCAGTGTGGCTAGACACATCCACTTGCTCTGGCTGGGATCGAAACTCGACCGATTTGGTGTCAGTTGGAGTCGCTACTCCCTAAGCCATCGACACATGGAATCAGAGAAGGGAAATTTTAACGTGTTGTATATAAGCAGTGTATACACATGCCAGTCACTGAAAGAACTCAATTCATTTTTGAAGAGTCACGCATATAGCAGAAGTGGAAACTGTTTTTAAAATTTTCTTCTCCAGAGAGCTCAATCGTAATGAGAGCATAATAACAAACTTAAAAAAAAACCCACTTACATTCACACTAATATTACTTTGTGGGATATATGCCTACACTGAGTGGGTGGAAATATTAAAAACTTTTAAAACTTCTAAAACAGTTAGAAAATATTAGGAAGTTTAATTAAAAATTGCTTAAACCCAAACCCCACTTACAAAATCCATATTTCCTTGAGACGAACATGTGTATTTATGAATGTCTGGTTCTGTTTATGTTGAATTATTCAGGCAACATCTTGATTTTTCTCCTTAGAAGAAGAAATGAACAATCTCCTATTTTAAAATCTTACTATCAATTCCTAAAGTACACAATGGGTAATACTTAATCACATTTTCTTTTTAAATTTTCTACTTCGACAATTTTATTATTCTTATTTCTTAGAAATTATTTTTTTGCAAACTATTTCAAAGAAGGTCATTGGCTATAACTTTAATCAATTTTATAATTGCTTGAATAGGCATAGATCTAGACGATCAGACATCTTTTCTACCTAACTTAATTGTAAATGTGGATGTGCAGGTGGTGTAATTGATAGCAGCTCAGAAAAGTTTAGTGTCTGTGCAGTTCTTTCATTCAGTCCTTTTGAGATACAATCACACTTTTTGAACAAGAAACCAACATGATAATTGTAAAGAAGATGTAATTTGGAAAAGTGACAGAGGGGACAAAAAGGAGAGAGGGAGAGAATCTAATGCAGGAAAGGAGATTAAAAAAAAATAGAGGAAAATGAAAAAAAAAACACTCAAAGGAAAAGAACTAGTAAGCTTACATTAATTGCATACTCGACTCCAGTCACTTTCTCACTGATGTGATGTGGTTTTCCTCCGTCTTTTCTACAAATGGCAACTGCTGTAATGTGCTTTGTTTCCTGGTGCTCTGACTACATGAATTTAAGCATGCGACTAGATTGGCATCTAGGTCCCACCATTTTACCATTAAAATAGTAAAATGTAACTGTCACTTCTACTGTAAGTTTATTTCCTTGCACTTTTCACCTGTGGAACTCCCTCCTGTTTACTTGCTTCTCTGATAGTTACAATCTTCAAAGAATTAAATGCAATGTTAATTGCCGTCCTCTACTTCAATCCCTTTTATCCTTTCTTCAATATCCCCTGGTATCCAGTCTTTTCTCTCACTGTAACCTTCTCCATACTAGTAGCAATCAACCTTTGCCTAGGGTGAAATGAAAAAAAAAAAATGGGGGTACCCAGTTTGATAAAATCCAGTTCTTTGGTGGTGAGACTATAGTGATCTCTCCAGGAAACAGGCCTGGATGATTATATACAGTGCATTACATTTTGGGTCCATCAGTGGTTTGTCAGTGTTGGCAATCAACTACCTTTGTGACGACACCCAAGATTTTCTGTCAGAAATTACCTCTGTAATATTGGATATAGCTATAAGGCAGTGGTGGTTTAAAATCAGGAATTTCCTTACCCTAGATTGACTGCCTTCTCAGATTTATGCACTCCATTTACTCAATCTTATTACTGTAAACACTAGAGGGTCACATGTTTTAGTGAGTAGCTTCATTTTTTTAACAGTATAATTAATATCTGTTAAAAAGAAAAAAAAACAGGGATAGATATGTAGTATGTTACAGTGGATTTGGACAAACAGCAAGGAACACATCTATAAAAAATATAGTTTTTATAGTTTATTCTTTGATGGTGACAGTCCTGTGGAACAGGGAAATAGTTGGAGAGAGTTTGCACATAAAAAGCTGTTAGAAGTTGTTAGCCAGTCTGTCACTTGATTAAAATTCTACATTTTTATTAATAGATGTTAAACTTTCCTATGTGATGTGTTTTTTCTGTGTGCACTTTCTAATTTGTGAAACATTTATCTATAGCTGGAAATATATCTCTCAATAACCCTTGTCTTTTACTGTTTTATCTGTAGCTGGACGTATCTGTCAATGCCCTTGTCTTTTACTGACTTGCTCTACAGCTGGACATATCTGTCAATCACCTGTCTTTTATTGACTTTTATCTGCAGCTAGACGTATCTATCATGCTCCTTGTCTTTTACTGACTTTATCTACCACAGCTGAATGTATCTGTCAATCACTTTTGTCTTTTGCATGAGCTTTTATCTACAGCTGGACATATCTGTTAATCACCCTTGTCTTACACTGACTTTTATCTACAGCTGGATGTATCTGTCAATCACCCTTTATCTTTTTATTGACTTTTATCTACAGCTAGACGTATATCTAACTCAATCTACCTTGTCTTTTACTGACATTTATCTACAGCTGGACGTATCTGTCAATCACCCTTGTCTTTTACTGACTTTTATCTACAGCTGGATATATCTGTCAATCGCATCCTTGCCAGCCATCACCTTTCAAGCTGATTGTCGCTTTTATTGACCATTACTTACAGTCAGATGTGCTTGCTAGTTACTTTTGCCATTCAAGGTAATTACTCAAATATGTGTAGCCTCTAGATATAGTGTTTACATTAAGAAGATAGAGTAAATGAAGTGCATTAATGTGCAAAGACAGTGAATCAAAATGTGGTTCTACAGAAGGATTCTGAGGATACTCCCATGAATATGAGGAGGAAACTGATATTTACATCAAGAAAAGACAGCTGAAGTTTTTGGGAGAATCGATGAGGAAAGAGGGCTTGGAGAACCTGATGCTCACAAGAGAGAAGGGAAAAGAGACAAGGAAAAGCAACACATGCCATACTTGATGAACTTGAGCAGATGGGTGGAAGACCATGACTGCCTATATTCTGAAGGGACATAGCACATAGAAGAATTAATATCTAGCAGTCTAGTCTTATTAAAATAAATATGTCTTTCAATTTGAATCAAACATGAGTTTCCTTCATAACTTAAAAAAACCACCTCTGTTCCAGGTGTGCTTTTATCTATTAGGCTACAGGAAGTCATCTTATTTAGGAAATGTCTATGAGCACTGAAAAAGTAACTTTTCCAAAATTTTGCTCTTTAGTCATTTGTTTTAGTCATCAGATTTAAGGAAGTGAGCTTAAACAATAGCTTTTCAACACCACCTCATATAGAGAGAAGAGAAAGATATAGAGATAAAAAAAAAAGACAGACAGGCTTACCAACAGCACATCAAGTAATAATAATTGAATATTTTAAAGGTGAGGAAATTGCAATTCATTAAAATACTTTCTGGAGAGATTGAACAAAAGAATAATTGAAGAAAAGATTTATAATTGAAGAGAAATATTTTTTTAATATATATATAAAGATATAATGAGAAAGAAAGAAAGATTGGATGGGATAAGGGAGAGAATGAGAAGATACAAGTAAAGTGAAAAAGAGCAGACACATAATTTGTTGCACAGAATTTCTAAGGTTCCAGCTACTCACTATTATTTTCCTTCAACCATTGTTGGTTTAACTTGGTACTTAACAAAACTGATAAAAATTGCATCAGGTTTCTTTGCAATTGTATGATTGAATAACAAATAATTTATACTTATGATGCAATAAATACAAAAGGAATGAAACAAGATATTGTTTCACTTACTTTCAAAGCATACTGTATCTTTTGGAAAATAAACTGGGAAATGGAAATAAAAATCAGCAAATTATAACTAAATAATCACAATTTACTGACATTTTATTAATATCAGAATCATCCTATAAGACCTTTCTGATGGCCTCACATCCTGTTGAAGCCAAAAAAAGATCTGAAATCTTGTTATCTCAGTCTGCACTTTTGTAGTCTTTTAACTTCTTGGCTTTTGCATGGGCAGCAAAACAATGAGGTCATGTTTCCACAAATTCTGGCTCGTACAATGTTACAAATCTTATCAGTAATGCTATATTGTTGTGATGTAAAACTAAGTGACAACTGACTTATTTAGCAGCCACTGAACTCTACACAAAATAGGGCAAATCAGTTTTGTTTTTTTTTTAATCGTATCACCTCAAGCAAGGCAGTAACGCCACTGATGTGCAGGGGGCTACATAAGAGAAAAAGATTAGATACAAGGAGAGTAAAGAGAAAGACGAACCAGTTACAGAGGTAGTCAGAGAAGGGGGCAAGAGAAGGATGGGAATACAAGTGTGAAGACAGTTGCAAAGGTAGAGATAAAGGAAAAGATATACAGGGTGATGTAGAAAGAACTGGAATCAAGTGGTTAAGAGATGGGTATTGACATTGCATTTAAATTCCTGGAGGTTGTAGCTGTCAGGTAAGCAAGAATATGGAAGAGAGTTCCCCAGGTGGAAAGTGCGAAAAGAAAAGCTGATGAAGTAGAATTGTCAGCTGCATTTGATTGATCTAACTGTGAATGGGTGGGACCCAGAGTTTTGCCTGTGTCACTACACCTTCCAAAAACAAAGAGATTTTATGCCCTTAGTTCACCTGTGACTTCTTCAATCAAAAGTCTAAGATCTTATCTCCTCATCTTGAGGTGTGTACCTAGGTCTGGGCACATCTTCCTTCTGATCTTCCAACTCCACGTCAAATTTGTGCAAACTATCATCCATAGTTTCTTCACTACTATTTTTGCTTTCTCCATCAGAAGAACTCACATTTTCCTATCATTCAAATTCCTCTTACTCTTCTATCTCAACTTAATCATCACTTCCTAGTCTTATTTGACCAGAATGGGCCAATATACGTATTTTGTCTATTTTTTGCTATTATGGTCATATCATGTTCCTTTTGGGTAATAAGATTAGCTTTTTCAGGACTTTACTCTGTATTTTTAGTACCACATTTTTTCATTTATTGAAGAGGACATTGCTATAGGCAATATAATTTGTGTTACCATCAATGTAAAGGGACTTTGCCTTCTACCAACATGAAGAATAGTTCTGTAATTCAATAATAACCTTGGTAGATATATACCTATGTGTTGTAATGAAATATCCAACACTTCCTATCACCTATGGACTGACTATATTATTGGGAAGATACCTTTGACTTGCTTTGGCAATTACTAGCCTACCACCAGATTTCCTGTCTTGTTGTAGAGTATTCTCTTTACAATAAACTTTTCTTTCATCTACACATGTTGCTGTTCTTTCACTCGTGTACCACCTTGTCTGTTTGTAACTTCTTTAAAAGATACAACACTATGGTGTCTTTGGATGAAGAAAATGCCTTTAACCCCATTTTTCCTGCTTGCACTATTTTTTCCTGCAATTCTATTCATTTTCAGTGGTATAAAAGTGTTTTATAAGGGTGACATTCAATTGGTTTTAACAGCAAACACAAAGTTGCATCACAGAATTCTGGTGTATTGTCAGGGATTCATTTTTTTTTACCACCCCATTACTAGAAAATATTTTACCACCCCATTACTAGAAAATATTTTACCACCCCATTACTAGAAAATATTTTACCACCCCATTACTAGAAAATATTACTCATTATATTTGATTTACTCTAGCTGCCTTCTTATCCCCAATTCTAACTATTTTAGGCCATCCAGAGAAGGGGTCATCCAAAATGAAAAATAGTCCTATGTCTTTAACATGTACATGATCTGTGTGAATGCAAGCCGAGCTCTCTTTTTTTAAGCCATGAATGTATTTTGATTTGGCCAAAGTTTTTTATTCTGGTATATTTCTGGGTATTTTTTTACATATTTGTCCACATCACAAGAATATCGAAGTCACTACCTTTCAAATTTTAATCATCTTTCCGTTACTGTTATTCCACAGTGAACATTATCATGTACACATTTTATTATGTCTTTTTTAGAAGTTTCTGGCAGTTTTAAAACATCTCCATTGCATATAATGCACTTCTTTATAGTTAACCTGCTCCTTATCTCTTTATACAGCCTCTCTTCCCTAGAATAATCCCTCTGTTTCTTTTTATTCTACATGCAGTCAGTCAGTTAAGTGCCATACATGATACACGCTTGGGCGATCATGTCTCAAAAGAGACATGACTGACTGGGCAGAAGATTATCCCGCAGTAGGTTGCCATTGCTTTCTGCGGTAGACTGGTTGCTGACCAAGACTATAGAACCCAATCTGTTCTGTTATTTAACCCATAACTGGAAGGAAGAAACAGATTAATACCTTTCCCAAGGGTATTTGTGCGTAAGTGAATGCAATGAATTCAGCTGGAATTTGAACTCGACTCCCCAATTTCTCGTTCCGAGCTGATATCCAATGCACCACAACACACATTCTACATGCAGTCTTGCTTAATACTGGATCCTGGAAGGTTTCAAATGCAAGAGAATCTAAGGGTAATACATCTTTTTCAATCAGTACAATATTTTTTTTCAGATATTTTTCTCTGATCTTTCTAATGGTTCATTATTGAACTTGAATCTTGATAGATCATCTACATGTGAAATAATGTTTTCTTTCCCAAAGTCAAAGTCAAAGGCCATGAGCTTTATGGTTCATTTAAAAATCCTAGAAGATGTAATTTTAGGTCATTACTTTCTAATGTTTTATGCTCAGATCTGAGTAGAAACTTCTGACCTAATAAAAATTGGCAAGTTCTATCTGTGCCTCATATGATGGTTAACACTTTTTTTTTTCAATATTTGACCAGAAATTGATGATATGGTTATATTATGGTTTACTGTAGGATTCAAACATTTCTGATGACCTTGAGACATAATCACTCATACCGCATGCTCATTTGCATCCTTAGGATCAAACCTGATTTTTACAACAGGTCTTTTTATAAGTTCTTTCTGAAAATTTTTGCATCCTGTATTCTGCCATTGAAATCCATTTAGATTAGTTCTTTTTTTTTTTAAAACTTCATAAAGGGTTCTACCAATTCAATATACTTTGCGTTACATACTTTAGACAGTAATGGATATGTCCCAATGTACCTATAAATTGTAGTGAGTATGTCCCAATCCTTATATAATTCACTAGCAGTATAGCTCGGCATTGCTCGGGTGTAATGAAAGCTTTAAAACTAATAATCCATGGTCCTGGAGCTCAGACTCTTTCAACGTTGGCATGAAAGACTAAAAAGCAATAGTTATTTCCAGTTAAAGCAAAACTGTAGACTGAAAGAAAAATGAATGGATGTAAGTCAAATTTTGATTTCCTGGTATCGATATCAAATTTTCTGCACTATTGTAAGAACTGCAACCTTGAAACTTCTGAATATCGTTTGTTATGTCTTTGTCTATGAGTGTATCAAATTTGATTAAAATCGGACCACTCCTTCTATAACCCGATTTTTTCGATTATTGATTTTCAATAATAACCAGGGATGCCTCAACACAAAACTTAGCTAAGAACACTCGCAGACGCTTATAGTACAACTGTGTAAATTTTCAAGAAAATCGGTTCAGCCATTTTGGAGTCTATAGGTAACGGATACACATGTTATATATCGACAAACAACAAACACGCATATATATAAAAATATAAAGTTATATTTTTATTAATGACGATGAACCGTGTAGAATAGGGAACAGAGAATTGAGAGAGCGCACTTCTAATGGGTTGACGGGAGTGTAGTCTTATCTGTTGTGTCTCTCTTCACCAGCCGATCTCTGTTGCTCCTCTACTACTGGCGAATCCGTGTGCCGAGGTCTTTTTATAATCTTCCAGAACTGGGACTTTTTCTTCCGGTTTTGCCTCGCCCACGCACGCCCACGTAATTCTCAGAGACACCTGTTCTGTTTGCCTCTGTAGTTATTTCCGCTGCTGCCGGAAATAAAGTCAAACGACATCCATTCCTTTCAACGACCGGAAACACCCTCGCTTGCATCAGCCTTCCTCGGGTGGGGCCAGATTGTTATATTACACACACATACACAGATGCACACAGACAAAGTTCCATTTATAAATAAGTTTAGATAGATTGGTATCCATTGAAAACGTATAGTGTGTTTTTACTGACTAGTAGTTCTTTATTAACAGTGATTATTTACTTCTCACAGCTTGCAAATCTTTTATTTGATGATATTATAAATATTACTATTTATTTCCAACCTCTGTTTGAGTTATTACTCACACAGTAACCTTTTAGGTTACAACACTTTGGCAAATTTCTGCTATAAAAATTGGCTAACCCTAAAAAAGGCTTCAATAATTTTTTTTATTTGTAAGTGTAAGTTGGCATGCTATTATGTTTATCAAATTTATATCTAATGAAATCCCATCTTTGGAAATCTGATATCCCAGATATGTTATTTCTTCAATTTAACAAACATTTATCATTCTTTATGGTCCTAAATCTATTTTTGGTTTTTAGCTCTTCTCTACTGGTAGCACTAATACATATATTTTGTTGACAGATGATAATTTTCTTGACATCACCATTTTCAATGGCTCTTTGAAAAATATCACTTGCTGATTTTACACTATAACCTTCCATCTGAGTAAGCCTATTAGAGAGTTAATTGTAGTGACCTCTAAAAATGTTTCATCAATTTGTACTTGGTTATAGGCAAATTTAAGGTTTATTTTAGCAAAGTATTTAATTCCTGGCAATTCATGAATAGGAGTTGCAATGTTAAAAATAGTGAATGAATTGGAGTATATTTCATGCCAAAACCAAAATAGCTCTGTAATTTTATTCCCCCTCCTTCACTTTTGTGATCTTTTAATTTATTGGTCCACTCATGGGCAGCAAAATAATGAAGCCATGTTTCCACAAAGTCTAGCAACAGCAGATTGCTGTGATGTCTTCTCGTGTGTGATGTAGAAGTTCCCCCTACCTACTGAATGATGACTGATTTATTTAGTAATTTAGTAGTTATTGGACTCTATGAAAAGTAGTGCAAGTCCATTTTGTGTTATGTCAATATAGGCAAGTTACCCTGTTTCAGAAATTGATGATATGGTTATATTATGGTTTATTCAAGCATTTCAAAAACATAGTTGCTTCATAATTTGTTTTTATATTATTATAAGCAATATTGAAAATTTCAAGCTCTTTATCATCAACTTAAAATTGGCTCATTTTGAGATTTTTTGGCTTTCTCCATTGCAGCAATAGTTTAAGTAATTGATAAGTAATGTTCAGTTTTAATGCTCAAAAATAGATTGTAAGAATATTGCCTGAAGAAATTATAATTCTTAATAATTTTAGTCTTAATATTTGACGTCTTACAGTGATGCTGTTTTGATAATTGTCTTCAGAAATATATTCCCAGATTGATATTTTTTGTATTTTTAATCTTAATATTTTAGAAATGCTAAAAAACAGCTGAGAAAACTGAGAGTTAATAAAAAATTGAATAATTTAATCAATTTAATCTAATATTAGAGTGTGAATGAATGAAAGCAAAATTGTCAAAAGATTACACTTCATTTTGATAATATATTTGAGAAGTGACCAAGATGAAGATTTCTGCTCTTGAAAATTATCTACAAGACTTATATTCAAGGTAGTCATTCACAGAATGTAAATTAACATTCTTCTACTTTTTCTTTTATATGTTGTGTCTTTTGCAATCATGGACAATCTATTATCCTAAAATATGTAAGTAATATAGGTGATAATCAAACTCAGTATTAACCTACAAAAGTTTGTAAAATTTTCAAAAAAAATTTAATGTCAGGGTGAATTTGAAATGTATTTTTAATAAAACCTTGTTAATTCCTTAAATAAAAATCATAATATTACTGCATCACAACATTCAAATGTATAACTCCAACAATTCCATCAATACTAAAAGAGAATATCCCAATTTGAGATGCTTTATAGCACCCAAGAAAAGCTCTGGAATATTTAAGTTAGATGATAAATATGAAGAGCGTTCATGAAAATGAAATAAAACAAGAGATTGGAAAGCATTTATTGGCAATATAGATGCAATGTGCATTGTGGTACAGTGGATATTGGCTTGGAACGAGAAGCCGGGGAGCCGAGTTCGAATTCCAGTTGAATCCGTTGTATTCACTTACGCGCAAATACCATTGGGAAAGGTATTAATCCATCTCCTCCTTCCAGTTATGGGTTAAATAGCAGGACAGATTGGGTTCTATAGCCTTGGTCGGCAACCAGTCTACCGCAGAAAGCAATGGCAACCTACTGCGGGATAATCTTCTGCCCAGTCAGTCATGGCAGGGTATTCAACTGGAATTTGAACTCGGCTCACCAATTTCTATTTCTGAGCCAATATCCACTGCACCACAACGCACATCTGTCACTATACGCTTACAGCACTTGGTATTCCCAAGTGGTCACCCATCTAAGTACTGACCAGGCTTAACGTTGCTTAACTTCGGTGATCGAGCGAGAACCGGTGTATTCAATACGATAGGCCATAAGCCTAGACCAAGATGTATAATAGAGATATTATAGAAGTGATTAAACAACAAAAATGGTGGTAGGTGGGACAACTTGCAAGAAGGAGGGATAACAGATGAAACAAAACGCTGAATGACAAAATAAGAAAAGAACATACAGAAGTTTGAAAGAGGGTTTCATTTTTTTTTTCCTAAATTTCACCAGTGCATGTCTCAAGAATCACTCCTGGTAAAGGGTTACTCAGTGAGGTCATTATATGGATTTAAGAGAAAGAAGTATGTACAAATTATGAGGATATGTAAGTTAAATAACTTTAAACTTTAAGTGGTTAAGATTGTAGTATTAAGGGAAGTATTCTCTTGGGAGTCTTGGTTTCCTATAAAGTATCCATTTTTAAAAAGTTGAGTGGAACTCCCTTCAGTGGAATACAAAGGGGGTGAGAATCATTTACTGGTGCCACCTAAGCACGAATTTACACGAGATACTAGATTAGCAACTAGGTCCCACCCTTTTACAGTTAAACAAATAAGATGTAACCATAAATTCTACTCCAACAGCTTCTTTTCTTGCGCTTCCCGCCTGTGGAACTCCCTTCCACAAGTCTGCTTTCCCGAAAGCTACAATCTTCAGGTGTTTAAATGTAGGGTCAATAGACACCTCCTATCACACTAACTCCCAATTATTCTCAGAACACTCTCATCTACCCAACCCTCATTCTCAGTATCCCTACCCGCCTATCACCGACCCTCTTACATTTCCTATATTTAATCATCCTTTCTCCACTCTATGTAGCCCCCTGCGCAGTAGTGGCAGTGACATGCCTTGCTCGGGGTGAAATGCTTATAATAAAAAAAAATTTTAAAAAAACTCTGTGTACAGGGTATGGTGTGTCATAGCTGTATAGGTTTGAGTCAGTGTAATGAAGAAATATATCTCATCTGAACATTTGCCATGGAAGTAATTGTAGAGTTGCAATAGGCTTAAGACACTTCATCTGTTGTTAAGAAGCTGTAGGTTTGAAGATAATTAATCACCTACAAGACTGTGAAAACATTTTTGGACATTGTCTTTGCTGGAAAGTGAGGACAGGTCAGCTTTAGCTCAGATAGTTGGTTAGATTGTGGTGATACCAAGCAAAGTGAGGGACCAGATGTTTGCCCTCAGAGATCCAGAAAGCAAATGACCAAAACTGGTCTTGGCGCACCCGGCTCCACACATATATTCCAGCAGAAAACCAAAAAAATTAATAAATAACAAATTCCTGTTCGCGAGCCTACGTGAATTCTATTTATCGGCCAATGGGGAGCCCAGAATTAAATATGGATGTGAATTCCCAAATGACCTGCTGGGACCCACAAAGACAAAATAAAAAGCCGACACAGAAAGCATTGCCAGAGTTGAGAAAGTGCAAGCATAATTAGCACATCCCTTGACCTCATCAAGCAATCCACTATGCTCGCCTGGTCTTTCGCTCTCACCTTTTTTGCTGTCCCTGAAATACTTACCCAATCTACTCTATGGAGAGGAGACATCAAAGATATTCCTGACTGACAAATGCTCCCACATACATACATACAAACTCTCCTTTCAGCATTAATTGCTATAAACATTTTAACGTTCTTTGAACCCATCCTAAAGACATATTTGTAAAAGAACCTTAATTGGTATCTGTGTATCTATAAATGTTGTTTCTATACTCAGTTTGATTTTCTTGTTTTATAACCCCCTTTATAACTTATAGTGGGCTATCTACTAATGAGGCCAAATTCAGTTAATCTGTTTCAACACACAACTACTCTTCACTAGAACAGATAACCCACTATAAGATTTTTTTTTTTTTAATCATCTCACCCCAAGCAAGGCATTCCACTGCCACTATTGCGCATGGGGCTACATAGGGGAAGGTAAAGAGAAGGAGTGGTTAGACATAGGGAATGTCAGGAGAAAGGTGACAGATGAGTAAGGATAGCGAGGATGAGGGTCGGGCAGATGGGAAGAGTGCTTGATAGAATGGGAGCAGGTTAGTGTGTTAGGAGGTGTGTATTGACCTTACAAAATCTCTGTTTTATAAAGTTAGAACATGGCAAGAGAAGTGAGATATTTTTAACAGTTGCACAAGGAAACTGATCATTTTTCCAGCATCTTTAGTGATGGATCCTATATGCCACTTGAGATCTGGAGTAGATTGAGTTTCAATAGACGTTCAAGGCAAGGAATCCCATTAAGAATATGATGCATGCAGGAAAGGTATGTTCCTATTCTCTTATATACAGGGACACTATTGGCAAGGGTAGAGTGATTATACTGACTAACAGTTACTAGCAGTGTATCTACTTCATACAACGTACATGTCTTGTATTTGTTATATATTATTATCCTCAACCGTTTTAGTGATTACACATGCAGTAATCTTTTAGGGTTACAACAGAATACAATTGTTCATTATGACTTGAGAAAATTGGGGGTCCATTCAGTTATGATAGAATGTCATTAACCTGGTTTTTTGAGGTATTGAATTGTAAAGAAAACATATAGCAGAGGTGGTGTCAGGTGTGGCCAAGGACACATTCCAGAAGCTGTGTAGTGTATTAAGGGACAGGAAAATTTTGCTGGAAACAAAAAAGGGAGTATTGGATTGTTATGTGATGTCTGTTCTTCAATATGGCAGTTAATGCTGGACAATCTCATCAAAGATGAAGGAGAGACTTGAAGCAACTGAAATGTGGTTCTACAGAAAGATGATACAGATACCATGGACCGAGCATGTCAGCAATGATGAGTTTTTGGAGAGGATTTATAGGAAAAGAAGAATGATACTGAACGTAAAAGAAAGACAGTTAAAGTTCCTGGGACATATAATGAGGAAGTAGAGCTTGGAGAATCTGATACTCACAAGTCAGATAAAAAGAGAAACAGGGGAAAGCAGCCCATAACATACTTGACAAGCTTGAACAAATGGATGGCAGAGTGGGGTTTAGGTGGGATAACAGGAGAAGGCATGCTATCCACTAGGGATAGAGAGATATGGAAGGCTTGATCGCCTACATTCTGAAGGGTCACAGCACATCGAAAAAGATGTGGTGGAGAATAAGATAGTGATTTTTTTTTCAAAGAAAAAGAAATAATTATTTGCTCTTTCAAATTGTATTTTACCTATTATATGAATGTACATCTACAAGGGAAAAGACAGAAATTATCCACACTCTTATCTAAAGATATTTTATGGCGAAAATGTAGATAATTTTTTACTTATCCTCATAATTAAAAATAATTCTGTTTAATTTTGTTCTCTTAACTGGCACTAGTTAAAATGATTGGTCTGCTGCTACAACATCAGGAAAAAATTTTGGTGGAATCATTTTGTAAAGTAACATTTATTAGATCTTTCTCAAACCATGACATTTGTCAGAATTAAAAAATATTGATTCTTTTTTAATCATTTTAAAAGGCAGGTCCTGTTGATAATATAAATAGTGTCAAATCAATTACTGACTTTTTAAAGAGTTATCTGCACCTTGTTTTCATTGAGAAATGTCAAGTTGGAAAATATGTGTATGTCATTGATGTCCGCATATGACTGATGTTATTTTTAGACAATTTTTTAAAAGAATTTGAATTCTAAATAAAAAAGTACAGGTAACTATATTTAAAAGTAAGAGATCAATTTGATATTGTATTCTTATTACAAACAGAACCCCCTAAAATGATTAAAAAAAAATCAATATTTATTTTATTCTGACAAATATAGCTTGGTGAAATTGCAATGAATTTTAATCTGCAAAAAAAACATAACTACACTAAATTTTTCTCTATGTTTTATAAACAGAACAGTTAATTTAAGTCATGTGAAAGCAATATAAAGTTGAGTATGGCAAAATACCGAGTGTTGCATTTAATTCTCACTTTTGTTGTTGAATGCATATACAGGTTTCATATTATTAGAACATTAGTGGATTTGTGTGTAATATTTAACTACAGAAATGACATATTTTGTGGGAATATATAGAAAGTATGACACAGACCAGATGTACATATAATTAAGTCGAATGATAAGCTATTTCCCAAATAGTTATACAACAAATATCTTCTATATTTGTCAAAGTATAATTAGCCTCTATCTGTCAAAGCTGACAATACATATAACAGCTGTTTTGGGTATGAAGGTGAATATGAAAGAGTATAATTCTTATTTTACATTGCTTCTTTTCATGAATGGATTTCTATCTTCAACTTTAAAGTTCTTTTCTGGTTCTTAAACATTTTTCCTTTTGTGTGTTAATGAGTTTAACTGTAATGGATAAGAAACTAATTAAAATCAATGCTTTTCTTCACTCTTACAAAGATTCACAACGACATGTGAAATCCTGGTTTTCCCAAACAGAAAAAGGATTGACCATCTACTTAACTAAAAAGTAGAAACCAGATTTCGCAAGTAGGTGTTAAAATGATTTTAACCAATGGGAGCAGCCTGTAAGACTTGAAAGGACTTAGTGATCCAGTGCAAAATTCAAAAGGATATATAAATGACTTCACAGCTTCAGAGACTCAGATGGGAGCAGTGAAAGAGAGACACACATCTAAAATGTAACTTCAAGTGACCTGGACATTGTCCTCTTTCTCCTAATCTCTTTCAACAATTACTACTCTGAACATTTTGTAAAAACTTTTCATACCCTTAACTTTCTCATTGAACATTAATTTCTATGAATTCTTGTTATTCCTCCTTTAATAAATTTCTGTTTTAAAATGCAAAATGTATATTTTATTATTCCACTCTTCTACACTACTTCATGTAGAAGTCAAATAACTTACCTTTCAACATGGTGGTCTTCTTTTGTCTCCCTGTAGGAAGGTGAACATTCAAGATTGTGAGACTCACTTTCCTGATGTGTCCAACTAGTGTCCGGTTGGCAGACAAAAATAAACAGGGTTGTAACGGAATATATGTCCCTATGTGGCCCAAAGACAAATGGTGGATATTGTGCTCAATATTTATGGAACTCAATGAACACACTGAAATTATCAGCCAATCACTGCTTATAGAATAGACTTGCCTGTAACAGAATGGAATCTCCCAGGTGATTATTTAAACCACCTACCAATTTGCCCTGGTGGGTTTTTTTTTTTTTTTCAGTTGAACTCAACTTCTATTCTAGTTGATTACTGACTGGTTGTTTTATAAGATTCCTACACTTCACACATTCCAACCTGCTGACAACCAACTTTCTGATAATAATTCTGATAATAATTCTGATGATAATTCAGTACAAATCTTGTAAGCTGTAGGGAGTTTGGTTATGTCTGACACAAGGCTGAATCAAAGAAAAATTCACCAGCTCCCTACGCTACATAACCTAAGTGGTACTGTAGATATTACAATTTATCTGTCACCTAAATTTGTATTTACTCTATAAATTTTCACCAACAAACCTCATCTTTATTACATTGGAAATTAAACCAGACAACTTACCATCCACTCATCCAATTTTAAATCATAGAGCTATCTCTTTACATTGCCTTAGTAATTGATAATAATACATCTGGAATTCTCTGCTTTGTTTTACTCAAAGTAATGTTCTCCAGATAAATAAAAAAATTAATGTCTTATGTTGTTCCTGTGATTGACATAAATTGTATCTTAATTCTTTCATTACTGATGGTTAATATAAAATTGTGAAATTGCTGCCTTTTGCAGCTCCGGTAAATTGAAATCTAATCCCTAAAATTATTATATCTTATTATTGATTCTGTATTTGAGAAAGGAAGAAAGAGATACTTTTAGATAGAAAATAAAGAGGAAAAGGTAGCGTGTTTCATAACTCTACAAGCTTTCAAATTGTCAGGAAATTATATCTAACTTGTCAGTTTTTATTTTTCTTGTTTTTAAAAATAGACTTTAGAATTGGTGTAGATCATTGGTCTCAGTATAAGAGCTGTAGAATAAATTCTTGAAATTCAATAATCAACACTGTCAGATTTTTACTCAGAGGAGGAAATAAATATCTTTTATTTTCTGTTAATCAGTCTATGTCTATCAGTCATTTACAAGTTTAGATAGAAAAAGATTATATATATATATATATATATATATATATATATATATATATACTATAGTCATCCGCAGACAGATCTGTTTTGCTGTATCACAGCTCATCAGTACGGTTAGACGCCGATCGCTTTCTAAATGGTAATATTAGCAATTTCTTTATAGGAGACATTCAGCATTCTTGATCACATAGCAACTAGAATTGCTTGGAATTTATAAAATCTCTCACTTAAAACAATTTTTCAGATAAATAGGTTTCTTAAAGTTCACTAGCTGTTATTAGCTCTTTGCAGTATTGATGTTTCCCCCCACCCCCACTAACAATTTATTTGGAGTAGTGTGGAACATCAATATCTTGATTATTTTCTTTTGAGTTACATGTGCTATCCATTTTAGCTATTGCTGCTGTTAAAAGTCCTCAGATGATGTAGTGTCTGTTAATTTATACAGTCCTTTGTTTGTGATTCTGTAGTACCATCTACAAAGTCCAAAGAAAAATGACCTTTACCAAGATCCATAGGCTTCACTCGCTCAAAGATATTTTTAACAATTGATTTTAGAAAGTGGTTGTAGACAGCAGGATTTTTTATATTTCTGAATAGGTTTGATGGCATGCATGACATCCAAGCATGGGTTATACAAGAGGTGACAGATTAATGGTAGCACCGGACAACAAAAGAGAGAATGATAGAATAAGAAAAATACTTTACAAACTCTTTAAAGATCAAGATTTCAAAATAGTAGTTGAAACAATTAAGACAGTCGTCTTATATATAAATGTAGAATTTAATTTACAAGCTGGCGGTGTCTCTCTATAGATGAAAACAAACGCAACTTTAAAGTACGTAAACACAAGATCTAACCCTCCAACAAGCATAATCAAACACGTTCATAAATAAGAAATAAAGGAATAAAACATGGGCTATGAAATAAAGGAATAAAACACGGGCTATGAAATAAAGGAATAAAACACGGGCTATGAGATAAAGGAATAAACACGGGCTATGAAATAAAGGAATAAAACACGGGCTATGAAATGAAGGAATAAACACGGGCTATGAAATAAAGGAATAAAACACGGGCTATGAGATAAAGGAATAAAACACGGGCTATGAAATGAAGGAATAAACACGGGCTATGAAATGAAGGAATAAAACACGGGCTATGAGATAAAGGAATAAACACAGGCTATGAAATAAAGGAATAAACACGGGCTATGAAATAAAGGAATAAAACACGGGCTATGAAATAAAGGAATAAAACACGGGCTATGAAATAAAGGAATAAAACACGGGCTATGAAATAAAGGAATAAAACACGGGCTATGAGATAAAGGAATAAACACGGGCTATGAAATAAAGGAATAAAACACAGGCTATGAAATAGAGGAATAAAACACGGGCTATGGAATAAAGGAATAAACACGGGCTATGAAATAAAGGAATAAAACACGGGCTATCAAATAATTTGTCAAACAAAGCAATCTTTGATAAAAAGTAAAAAGATTATGAAAATGCCTTAAAAGAATCTGGCCATAAGAACAATTTAGAATATAAACCGCAACCAAACAAATAAATGAAAAACAATAATAAAAACTGAAACATTATTTGGTTCAACCCACTGTTTAATTTAGAAGTAAAGTCCAAAGTAGGACAAATATCATTTAAATTAATCAATAAACACTTTCCAAAAAACTCAGAATTAAACAAAATTTTTAACAGGAGTTCAATCAAATTAAGTTATCACTGTACTAGTAATTTAGGAAAGTACATAAAAAAAAATACCAGAAACCTAAGTAAAAACGTACAAAATAACATCATTAACAAGGAATGTAACTGTAGGTTCAAAAACAAATGCTTACTTAAGTGACTTAGTAAAACAGGAGGAGTTATTTACAAATCTGAGGTACATGATAGAAATGGACAAAGAAAAACATATTTAGAGTCTACCAAAGACAGTTTTAAAATCAGTTGGAATAATCATGAATCTACATTTAAACTGGAAAACCTTAAAAAACTAGCTAGCCATGTGTTGAAATCAAAATTGAAAAATGGAAAAACCCTGATATAATTTAGAATACAGTGAAAATAGCCAAACCATACAACAGTGGTAATGTATGCAGATTGTGCCAGGCGGAGAAATTAGCTATTATGTTGTTCCTATAACAGAGAAAATTACTAAATGAAACATCAGAAATTATGTCCAGATGCAATCATACTTATAAATACATACTAGGATCATACAAACATGGATGAAAGTCTTGTAAGATCCTTGAATAACTCCTCCCTAATTTTGAAAATTTTTAGTTGTTTGAAAATTCCAGTTGAATGTTCATAAAAATCCCTATTCATGTGCTTGAAAAACAAAAAAATCGGTTCTTGTAAATTGCCTGAAGATACTAGCTAGCCATGTGTTGAAATCAAAATTGAAAAATGGAAAAACCCTGATATAATTTAGAATACAGTGAAAATAGCCAAACCATACAACAGTGGTAATGTATGCAGATTGTGCCAGGCGGAGAAATTAGCTATTATGTTGTTCCTATAACAGAGAAAATTACTAAATGAAACATCAGAAATTATGTCCAGATGCAATCATACTTATAAATACATACTAGGATCATACAAACATGGATGAAAGTCTTGTAAGATCCTTGAATAACTCCTCCCTAATTTTGAAAATTTTTAGTTGTTTGAAAATTCCAGTTGAATGTTCATAAAAATCCCTATTCATGTGCTTGAAAAACAAAAAAATCGGTTCTTGTAAATTGCCTGAAGATACCAAAAGATTGAAACTTAGGTTGTGAAAATAACTCATTTCCAAATGAAAAATATGAAAATATTCTACAATATAAATGTATTGAACACTTTTAATACAACTTTGTACTAGTCTAATTTAATTAAGACCAAATACTAGTTATCTACACATATATATAAGAGAGAGAGGAGGGATTGATAGGTGTTTGTAGACACAGTCACTAATGTTATTAAAAAGATTTTCTACATTCAGTGAAGCTAGAATATTACCTTTAGAATTAGTTGCTTTTAATATATGAAGTAATTCATTTGTTGATGTGATTCTGTAATTGTTAGATATGTATGGAGAAATTATGTGATTCAAGGTTTTAGATAGTTGGTATACCAGTGTAGGTACTTGTGATATGGTAGGCCAGAGAAGAAAACTTGGTTTATGGGTTTTTACATGACCATAAAAGATATCCTGGTTGGTAAACACTGACATTTTTCTTGCTTTTTAAACAACGAACATCAACGTTGTTTGCTGGGAATAGTTTACTTACATATTTTTTTTCATGAATCTGTGGGATTTTTTCTTAATTTAGTAAATTTTGTTGTGCCATCTAGAATCGATTGTAATTTTTTGTAATAAAGTCGTTTGAGAACTACATAGTTATTTGTTTTGTCAGCACGTCTAATGATAATACTGGTGTTGTTGCATATGTCTTTTGCATCTGATTTTAGTTTGCTTGTGGGCATATTATTGTGTTTTCTGTGTGGAGAATTGTCTTATAAGCCTTCTGCTTTTAGAGGCTCTCTCAGATTTGGGTGTTCTGTTGGATGAATTGGTAGATTATTTTAATTTTTGTTTTTCTTTTTTTGAATGGTGTCAACCATTAGCATGTCGTATCTAGGTTGAAGGTGGCAATTTGGACCGATATTCAAGAATTCTATTTGACCATCAGTGAATTTTTGATTGGACAAATTTGTGAAGTTACATTTGTCATTTAATTGAAATATAATTCCCTTATCAGCTTGGAATGAGAAATCAGATAGCTGAGTTGCAATTCCAGTTGAATTCGCTGCATTCACTTATGTGCAAATACCCTTAGGAAAGCTATTAATTTGTTGCTTCTTTTTCCAGATATGGATTAAATAGCAGAACAGATTGGGTTTTATAACCTTGGTTGGCAACCAGTCTACTGTAGAAAGTAATGCCAACCTACTGCAGGAAAATCTTCTGCTTTGTCAGTCATGTCTTTTTTGAGACATGATCGCCCAAGTGTGTATCACATATGGTACTTAACTAACTGAATTCCAGTTAAGTACAGGTTATTGTTGAATACAATGCTTAATACCCTGAGAACATAGCTGCATAGGGTACAGGTTCATGTGTTTTATATCTTATTAAAATATGACAAGCATTTTAAGCATCTGACAGTTGGTGCTATCAAAGCAAAGATTACCAAGCATGACCAATAACTATGAAGTTAATTTCTAGTATTTATTTCTGAGATGAGTAAATTTTCAATTATCTTGGTATTGTTTCAAACTATTGTTCTCATCTTGATTGATATAGATGTTATTATAGACACAACATTTTGAACAAGTACCCTTTGGTCATCATCAGGTGTCTATTGATTGGCTGATATGGATTATCTGTTGATTATTGTGATATATCTTGTGAAATTAGTTATTGTTCTTTCTTGTTGGAATTGGCCTGTCACTATCAGATTCAATAATTGAACTCATGACCACTGGATGATGTATAATCAACTGCTATATCCACTATACTACTGTCCCAAAGGACATCAGTGGTGTATTTTTAATGCCTTTTATATTCAGTGTCTAATGGGTTTGACAACTGGATATATCACATCACATTGGGGTTTTCCCCCAATTCTTAAAACTTAAAAATAGCACCAAACCAGCCAACTATGTATGGAAATTTTAAAAAAAAAGAAATGGTGGAAACCCCCATATCTGCAGATTGTGCCAAGAAGAAAATTTAGCTATAGAATTATTTCCAGAATGACAAAAGCTACTAAATGAAAGGTTTAAAACAATGTCCGGATATAGACACATCAGAAAATATTTTCTGGGTTCGTACAAACCCTTCCCTTACTTTAAACTTCCGGTTATGAACTTATAAAAGTGTTAACCATGAAACTATCAGTCAAAACAAAATGCCTGATGAAACCTAAAAGGTCAAAACCATGTCAGCGTGACCAGCTGATCTTCCCTACCTAAATATCTAAATGCTCTACATGTTGAATTTTCACTTTCCTTCAAACATATATTGAGCACTTTTTAATACAATTGTTTAATTCAATTGTAAATCTGATCTGTTCAGTGTATATATATATATATATATATATATATATATATGCATGTGTAAGAGAGAGATTAGTGTTGAGATCTCAATTTACAGTTGAGCTGGCTAGATGTAGCTGTAAGTTTTTTACTAACAGTTTTTTGTACTTCTTGCTTGTAGAACTCCTTTTGCTCCATGCTTTTAAGCCAGATTTAATCTGCATATGTATATTTATTTCATATATATATATATAGAGAGAGAGAGAGAGAGAGAAAGAGATTGTGGGAACATAAGAACCAGTACTGCAGTTTCATGCAGCAAATAATGTCAAGAGAAGCTGAAAGCTGTGGTGAGCCACAATTTCTCACATGCTAAAAGAAATGAAGAATGATTCCCTCTCTTGCATTCCAAAAAGAACAATCAAAACACTTGTGTTCACTTAATAATTAGAAAAGACTTTCTGGTAAATGATTATTTAAAACCTGGTGCATAGCATTTTGGGAAAACTATTTTCTTTTTTATATGTTCTGAAATTTTATGCATGACACCTGCTTCCTCATGCAATATTTGTAGCTATAATAAAATGGGGACTTTTTGAACTTCCAGTAAAGTTTTTAAAAAGTGTCATTGTTCAGAATCCAGAGAAAATTATTTGAGCTTTTTTTGATATCCTTTGAGATTTGAAAGCCAAACAAATATTGAATGAGAATTTGATGGAAAGTATTGTTTTACTTTTGTTAAAAATTTATATGCAAAAAAAAAAAATAAAACAAGCTAACTAATGTGGCTTAGAAAGTGAAAGTGAAAGTAAAATTAAAAAAGAAAAATTGACTTTTAAAATATATTTCTGAGATGAGGTATTGTAATTATTTATGCTATTTATATTGTTCAAACTGTTGTCCTCATCTTGGTTGCCATATTCACGATGTTTTGGCTGTTGTACACTCTGGTCTACTTCAATGGATTTGAATTTTTAACTGAACAGTTTATTTTGTCTACTGAGGTAGATTGTTCTAATTCCTTGTGCAATGTTTCTTCCAAATGATTCAGTTTGAATTATCTCGCTTTAACTAAACTCTTCAAGTTGTTTTGTTTGCCTCTGCTGTAGCCAGATATTGAACTCAGAACTCTTTGGGTCAAGTCACTTGATTCAACCAATGCTTTCATCCACTAGGAAATGTGTCATCGAGGACATGAATGTATGAATATGGGCTGATTGCTTAAGTTTTCATGTATGAAAATGAATGTAATATACAAACTAGTAATATGAAGTTCTAAAGAAAAGCAATAACAACAAAGTTGTAATATGAGTTCTGGTAAAAATGATTACTGAGTTTTATAAGTACCCAAAATTCATATGTTCTCAAGGATACTGAGACATCCAGAAGAGGCATGGCATGTGGAATTAGAACAATCTAAGTGCATGAAATAAAGCATTCAGTTCAAAATTTTAAAATACTGTTTATCTTTTTAAACATTATTTTAGTGGATACTCATATTTAAGTAGACATCAGTTTATTAAACAGTATTTTTATTTATTTTCACTTCCTGGCTTCAATATTCAAGGAATCTTATTAAAGAAGACATGCTCTCTAGCATGATTCAAACCTGCATCACTCTAGGCAGAGGGACCTACTATTAGACTCGACATATTCTAACTAACTATGCTTCAGAGAACCAGTTGATCAGGTTAAATTTTGCTTTTAATAAAAAACAATGGAGCATCTACTTACATAAAAATTTATAATTGAAGAATTTTAAATTATGTTCACAATATGGAAAGAGAAGTTTATTTTTTGTGAAAAAAATCATTTGGCCATTTTTCTTTTAAAGAAAAAAAAATGTGTTTTTTAAAGAGAAACACTGTGGATTAAATTTTAGTTGTCCTTTCATTTACATTGTTTACTTAGTGAATTATTAACATTACAAAAAACAAAATAAAACTGTTTCTCACATAACTGAATAAAAAAGTGGGCCTCTGACAATCTGAACGGGGGATGGAGTTTTGATATTATGATCGATAAGGAAGCCTTTGACTCCGTCCCCAACTGTTTGGACTTTTGTGGCCGGAAGATACTGGTCATTGTGACAGGTAGAAAACCAAAATGCTGGAAGTGTGGCGAGACTGGTCACCTTGTCTCTTCCTGCCCAGGAATGAAGGCTTCTGGACTTCCGGCCACTGGCGACCAAAATACCCCTCTGGCTGAAAATGTAAAATCCGCAGAGCCTGTAATGGGCCTAGCAGCGGCTCGGACCGGTGTGGTCAAACCTCCGGTTGGGGCAAATCCCCCACTCTCCCAGACTCCAACGCAAATGTGGCCCAGGAGAAGGACAAAGGGGAGTGGCAAGTCGTTGCTAGGAGCAGAGGGAAGGTCCGAACAGTGGGGCCTCAGTCCCGTGAAGACCCAAGGACGAAAGACACCTACAGCCCCCTTCCCTCCATCAGCTCTGAGGGTGATGCCCCAGCGTCTTATGCTGAAACAGCATCCGAGATACAAAAACTGAATGAGCCTTCGTGGCAGAAAATTGAGCAGATAAGGAAACTAAAGGATAAACTGCAGAAAGACAGGCAGGTTAATCCCAATTCCGGGGTGTCTAAATGTCCTTCATCCTCAGTCCCGTCCAGTCCATCCACCAAAAAAATCATGGCCCCACCACCAATGACGAGGTTGCTAAACCCCACCCCATCTAAATTGACCGTACTAAGGAGTGCCTCGAAAAGGGGTCCTACTCTTAACACTCCTATCTCCACACCCACTCCCTCCCCTTGCTAAACACCTAAATCTTCTCCAAAAAAGGAGAAACGCCAAAGAAGTCCCTCGTCGTCTTCTGACTCAGAAAAGTACGACAAAAAAAGGAAACAACGCACAAGATACAGCAAAGGCCAAAAGGCAGAAAGAACTGAAAGCCCTTATGAACTTTCGTAAATTATACGGGAAAACATTGAAAACCCAACAAATTTCCCTAGGGCCAAAAGAGTTCTTACTGTTGTTAGAGCTGGCCCTGGATCTTCAAATGTATTTCAGATGATGGAGGAGGCAAATAGCGCCTTCGCGATGGACCCACCTATGTCCTTTTGCAAAGATGAGGAGGTGGCCAATTTAAGACAGTTCTGTGCTGGGAGGCTCCCCTTTTTTGTTCACCCCCTCCCTGTACAGAGCTATGAAACTAACATTTACCTTGGACGTTGGCAGCCTGTCCCATGACGGAACCATTAAGAGTGAAATGGGCACAGGGCCAATGGGACAGGCCGTGGGTGTTCTCGCCCCGGCTATGTTCAATGTGGAGGCGCAACCTTAATCGGTTCAATCATGACACTCTGGTTAGCTAGTTTGAATGCCCGGGGCCTGAGATCGGAGTCTCGCAGAGCGAGACTCGTTCGTGATTTTCAGAGTCTCGGGGTGAATGTATGCTGTTTGCAGGAGACCCGGTTTTTTGCTCACGATCATGAGAGGATTCTGTCTAAAGATTTCCATCTTTTTTCAGCATGTTTTGATGGACGTTCGAGAGGTGTTTCCTGGCTGGTAAGCAAGTCTTTGGATGCGACGTGTGCCCTTGTTTTCGCAGATGCGGCGGGCAGACTTTGCGTCCTGGATGTTACCATAAAAGGTAGGAACTTACGTTTCATTGGGGTTTATGCGCCCAATGTCCATGCTGAGCGGCCTGCTTTGTTTCGGCAGATCGAGCCGTTTTTGACGACACCTCGTTCGGTAGTGTTAGTGGGGGATTGGAACGCCGTCCTTGACCCCGATTTAGATCGTATAGGTTCAAATACGGGTACTAACAATCCTGACGTGAGGCCGTTTCGGGACTTTATCGACAAGTTCGATCTTGTCGATAAGTATCGTAACGAGCATCCGCGGGAAATAGTGTGGACTTGGACAAATAGTGGCGGCTCGGTTTCCGTGGTACGTTCCAGTTACCTCAACCGAGTTTTAGTTAAGAGAGTCGAAGTAGGGCTCTTAGAATGTCCAAGTTTTCATTCGATAGTTTATTCGAATCATAGGCTTGTCCGGGTCCGAGTAAACTTAGATAAGCCTAAGCCTAGGTTGGCTGGTTACTGGAAATTGAACGCATCATTGTTTGATGACAAAGATTTCCAGCACCAGCTGAAACTAATGATTCAGCGGGAATTGACGGGGGCTGTCATTGGGAACAGGTGGTGGGATAAACTTAAATAAAAAATTAGGTATTTTGCTGCTGACTATAGTCGTCGGCTCAATCTAGCTAGTTTAGCAGAGCAAAAGACAGTAGAAGGAAAAGTTGATCGGGCTGTTAAATTCCGTGTTAGTGGGGACGTAGCTATAGCTAAGGCCGAGCTGGCCTCTCTGCTTATCAGGAAGGACCAAGCTCTGGTAGTTAGGGCTAGGTTAAAAAGAATGTCTTGCGAGGCGACGAATATGGCCGTTGAACTGCGGTTGGAGGAAGTCAGGAAAGCTTCCCAACGACATATCGCGTGCGTCACATTGCCGGATAATCGGACCGTGACTACAAACGCGGGCATATGTGAGGCTTTTCGTGATTACTTTCAGGAACTTTTCACCAGGGAGCCCGGTCTGAGGCTCTGCTCAGTTCGCCACCTATTTGGCTGACTTTCCCCGCCTTGAGGCGGCTGAAGCGGCTGGGTGCGAGGGGCCCATAACAGAGGATGAAATCTGGGAAGCACTGAAGCTAGTTTGCCGGGACAAGTCTCCGGGATTAGATGGTCTTCCCTACGAACTGTACTTGAGGCAGTCGCCCGTGCTTGTCCCTCTGCTGTAACTGATTTTCAACAACTGGATGAAGCAGGGGTCTATACCTCAACGCTTCACCAGGGGTGTAATCAAGTTACTACGCAAGGATAAGAACAGTGGGGATGGCATAGGTAATTTTCGGCCCTTAACTATGTTAAACACAGAGTTAAAGATTTTGACCAGGATCTTAGCCCGCCGTTTGCAGCTTGTCCTGCCTAGTCTAATTGGCTCGGAACAGACTTGTGCTGTGAAGGGCAGGACTATCCAGGACAACCTTCATATGGTACGCTTGATCATTGAGCATGTCGACAGTGAAGCCGCGCTGATCAATTTAGATCAGTCCATGGCATTCGATAGGGTTGACCATCGATTCCTCGAGTCTGTCCTTTCAGCCGCTGGTTTCGGACCGTACTTTCACTCTTGGATTCGCCTCTTGTATGCAACTCCCGGTGCGCTGGTGGAAGTGAATGGGGTAAGATCGAAGCCTTTCGTATTGTCTCGCTCCATTCGTCAAGGTTGTCCGTTATCGCCTTTACTCTACGTGCTTGCGTTGGAACCGTTCCTTCGTAAGTTGAAGACGAATCCGGTCCTGCGGGGAATTTCACTACCTGGTGCTACCACCTCGGCCAGGTATTCCGCCTATGCTGACGACGTTTCGGTTCTGGTGTCGAGTAAGGCCGAGATTGACGAAGTCGGCAAAGAAATCAGAGGGTACTAAACAGTGACAGGGGCCAAGATCAACCGTGATAAGTCTGTTGGCTTGCGGTTGGGTGCGTGGAAGGGAGTTTCTCTTCCCGGACCTTTCCTCTGGACGGACGGGCCGATTAAGATACTCGGCGTCTTTTTCGGTCCTGATCTCCAGTTGGAAATGAATTGGTCGGCGGTGCAGGAGAAGGCCGAGGCCGCAATTTCATTGTGGTCTCGGAGGAATCTTTCCTTAAAGGGGAGGGCGGAAGTATGTGCCTCGCACATCTACCCCATTCTCCTTTACCATCTTTCTGTGCTGCCACTCCCGTGCGCCATGCTAATGGATTTAGTTAGGATGTTGTTCTCCTTTTTGTGGGAGAACAAGTCCCCTAAGGTGTTTCGCGAGGTCTGTTACCTGCACCCTTCTGAAGGCGGTCTAGGCATGCCTAGCGTTGAGATTCGTCAACATACGCTTCGCATCGCGTTCCTAGACCGAATGTGTCAGCAATCGGATGGGGAAGGCAACTTCTGGAAGGAAGATGCCCATAAGAATTTCCCATCCCTTAGAAGTGTGCACTCGTCTGAATATGAGGCCAGCCGTTTACCACGTGGCGAGTGCACCTTCTATCGTGAATGTCGGTTAGTTCTGAAACGACTCCAGCGGGCGACGGATGGTCTCTCTGACGTCCAGGCGTTGTCGCGTAAGACATTATATCAAATTTTAGTTCGGGAAGCCGTTCAGGATGAGTTGATTGGCAAGCTCGGTCTTACGAAGCAGGAGGCTCACTCATTATGGCCGTGGGCGCCCGGGTTGAAATGTCTCACTAATGATGAGGCATCACTCACCTGGCTGGTGATACGTAGGGCCCTCTGGGTCGGCAAGAGGCTTTGTGCAGCAGGCTTGGAGAAGTCTCCAAACTGCGTGCGATGCACTGGGGAGGTGGAGTCCGTGGACCACGCCTTCTTTCAGTGCAGAGTCGTAGTATCGCTGTGCAAGTTTGTTGAAGGCATCATGGTTCGCATACTGCGCGGAAAGTTCTTTGTCCTCGAGGCCAGTTCTGTCTGTAGCAATGTGTTGCCGCCACTGACGAAGGCTGAGCACTATGTGTTCTTTTGCTTGCTAGGAGTTATGAGAGTCGTGATATGGAGGACGCGTTAGAAGGAGCTCTATGGGGACGAGGTTCACCTCTTCCCAACTAATCTTGTTCTTTAAGCATTAGCTTAAAGTCAAGATTAGGACAGAAAGGCGGCGGCTCCCTCCATCAGAGTTTGGCAAAAGGTGGGTACATCATGCGCGATTGTGCCGAGTGAGAGGAGCTGATTTGGAGTGGCATATTGTTGCCGGTTAGGCATGAGGATTTTGTTCCGACCACTTTGAACCTAAGCACCACTGCCCTCATGTAGACTAGTTTAGGCTTGTTTTTTGTCTTGAGTTGTCTTTTATAATTTATTCTTAGCTAGAATTTGGTTGCTCATTGGCCCCTTTTATTTCTGTCCCCATTTTTCATTTTAGTTTAACTCCTCCTCCCTTCCCCTGCTTAGGTGACTAGATATATCAGTTCTCTGGTGGGTGCAGGACGCTTTTCGTATTTCGGGTGTGACTTTCGTATTTGTTTTTGTGTTTGGAAGTGTGCATACATGTGTGCGTGGTTGGAGGAATAAATGGTTTAGTTTATTTATAGTCCTGTATCGATTTCGTCCAGTTAACAGATGTATCTATCACGTGATAGAATATGTGGGGGGGGGGTTGTTACTAATACAGTTTTGTTTAGTTTCTTGTATATAATGCGTTTTTTTTTCTTGTAAATATTCATTGGGGTTTTTTATATTGTTATTCCCCCACCCCCAGACAATCATTGTACATATTGGGAGCTTAGTTAGGACTTCATGGAGACATTGTGGTATTATGGTGGACGTGGAAAGAAAGCTTAGCAAGAAAGCGTTGTTTTTGGTGATAGGAATACTGTGGCATGCCTGGGTCAGTGATTGTGACTAGCTAAGTTTAACGTTAGGACTAGATGAAGACCAGCCTTCCCCATCCCCGTATTCGGCCCTGTGCCACATTTTTTGTATTCTTATACAAAAATAAATAATGTCGTAGAGAGTCACTTGAGAGTCTCTAATGAGTTACTGAAGAGTTAGTCACACTTCCGGTGGCGTACCGGAAGTAATCACGTATACACACGTCTTACGACGGATTGGACTCTTGTATCTTTCTATTGTAAATATTACTAATCACTTCTGTACATACTAACCGTCTTTCCACGGAATACAACTTATATTCTGATTCTGTTGTTGAGTTATTCATTTATACTTGGCGACATAACAGTGGCGACGAAGATGTTGGAAGGAAAAAATTGTCCCACGACATTAACAGTGGCGACGAAGATACTTTAAATTACTTCGAATTTACGCGGAGGTGAAAACCAAAATTCGTCACACAACATAATAGTGGCAACAAAGTTACTTCGAATTGCTTCGAATTTATGCAGAAGTGGAAACAAAATTCGTCCCAAACATAACGGTGGTGACGAAGAGATCTCAAAGAAGAAGAAACCAAAACGCGTCCCACAATACAATAGCGGACGAAGAATTTCAAATTTACACAAAGATTTCAATTGGACGTAGAAAAAAGTTTCGCAGGTCATACGCGAAAGTACTTCTGAAAAATATACGTACTACACCATTAACTGCGTTGACGAGAATTATTACACGGCAAAGAAAGCGTAAGTTATATCTTTCTATTTTTGTCTGTGGTGAAATTTTTTTCTGTTGAGGAGGTTGAAATTTCGGTCTTTTCCCCTCGGTATAAAGAAATTGTAATAATGAAACAATTTCAAGCGTCCATGTTAGAACTGTTGAAATGTCAAATGCAACAGCAATTACAGATACAAGAAAGAATGGAGGAAAAATTCCAAAAACAGCAATTGGAACTACAGGAGAAGATGATGCAGTTACGTCTAGAAAGTGACAAAAAACAACAAAAACGGCAAGAAGAACTCGTAGGGTTAATTCTAGAGAAGAATAAAAACTCAGATGAGAGTACGTTCTCCCAGAACACCATCTGGTCGACTATTGAAACTTTCAATTATAATCCAGACGAATACAAAACTTTAGAAAGGTATAACCATAGATACCAGGACTTTTTTGAAATCGACTGCAAGTCATGGTCTTCAGAGAAAAAAAATCAGGTTTCTCCTCAGGAAATTAGGCACGCATGAACATAACAAATTCACGGACTTCATCCTTCCGAAAAAAAACAAGGGATCTAGAATTCAATGAGGCTGTAAAACTATTAAAAGAATTATTTAGCCCTAGGTTATGCTTGTTCCATAAAAGGTGGAGATGCCTAAATCTGCAAAAGAACGAGGCTGAAGATTACACCACGTTCGCCTCGGTAGTTAACAAAAACTGCGACAATTTCAGACTTGCAGAACTAACTGCAAACAATTTTAAATGTTTAATTTTCTTGCAAGGTCTGGTGTCAGGGAAAGACAGCGAGATGAGGAGAAAAATTTTGACAAAGTTGAAGAACAAACAAAACATATCTCTGCAAAACATCTGGTGGATTATTGTCAGAAATGTATAAGTATTAAAGAAGACGCAAAAAAAAAAAAATACAGGAATCCGCTGTAGCCAATGTAAAAAAGATAAATCGCAAGCCACACTTTCGGTCTCTGTCTCCAAGATGAAGAAATCATTCGCCCTTGGGGGGAAAAAGACCCCCCCCCCCCAAAAAAATAAGCTTGCTATGCTTGTGGAGAATGGCACTGGCGCAGTGACTGTCCGTTCAAATTTTAAAAATGCAGAAACTGTAATAAGCTAGGTCACAAAATGTCTAAGTGTAGATTTAGACGTAAATCGCAGGTAAAATTAACCAGATCATATGAGCAAAACCAAGGCGTTAGAAAATATTTAGAAGTGAAAATATTTAAAAAACCGGTGAGAATGCAACTCGATAGTGGATCGGATATAATTATCATAAATATGAAAACCTGGTACAAGTTAAATAAACCAAGGTTGATGAAGACTAGTAAAGTGGCTAAAATGGTGACTGGAAAGAGGATCAAATTTGAAGGTGAGCTAATTCTCAACGTAAATTTTCACAACCAAACAAAAAGACTGAAAACGTTCGTCATGAAAGGAACGAATAATCTGTTTGGCACTGACTGGATGAGTGAATTTAATTTGTGGGATCTTCCCATAAATTCTTATTGTAAAAATATAAGAGAAGACTTGTCTGACGTGACAACAATACTAAAGGAGGAGATAAAAAAAGATTTCCCGGAAGTATTCTCTGAAGGTTTGGGCAGATGTACCAAAACGTCGGCGATAATCAAATTCAAAGAAAACGTGACTCCGGTGTTCAAAAAGAAGAGAAACGCGCCTTATGCGGCTATTGATAAAATTGACGCTGAGCTTGAAAGACTAGAAAAAATAGGCATACTAACAAAAGTCGACTATAGCGATTGGGCCGCACCTGCTGTTTACGTAAAAAAGAAGACGGGAGAGATTAGAATATGCACTGATTTTTCGACCGGACTAAACAACGCCATTGAGGATTATCACTACCCTCTACCAAGCCCAGAGGTGGTATTTTCTAAGCTGAATGGCGGGAAGGTTTTTTTCAAAAATAGACCTTAGCGACGCATATCTCCAAATTCCAGTGGAGAATGAAAGTTCAAAGCTATTGTGCATAAATACTCACAAGGGGCTTTACAAATACGAACGGTTGGCATTCGGAATAAAAACAGCACCGGCGGTGTTCCAGCAGACAATGGACACTATGCTGGCAGGATTAGATTTCACGATTGCATATCTTGATGACATCTTAATAAAAAGCGAAACTGTCGAAGAACATAAGGGTCACCTACGGGAAGTTTTCAAAAGAATACGGAATTATGGCTTGAAGATAAAGGAAAGCAAATGTGATTTGTTGCTGGAAGAAATTAAATATCTGGGTCATATTATCAATAAAGATGGGAAAAAGCCAGACCCAAATCGCTCCCATGTGATTCGAAATATGCCAGATCCAAAAAACGTAAAGACATTGCAAAGTTTTCTAGGATGGTGAGTTACTATCAGGAGTTCATTCCAAATCTGCACAAGTTGCGTGCGCCTTTAAATGAGCTACTAAAAAAAGATAAAGTATGGTGCTGGTCTGAGGATTGCAAGAAAGCATTTAAGTAGATAAAAGATAGACTTACATCAGATTTATTTTTAGCTCACTACGATCCCAAATTAGACATCGTAATCGCTTGCGATGCTAGCACATATGGGATTGGTGCATGTATATTACACAAGTGGAAGGATGGACAAATAAAGCCGATTGCACATACAAGCAGAACACTGCTCCCGGCTGAACAAAATTACTCACAAATCGAAAAGGAGGCACTGGCAATAGTGTTTGCAGTAACAAAGTTTCACAGATATATTCATGGAAGGAAATTCACATTGCAGACGGACCATAAACTGTTGTTGACCATTTACGGATTCAAAAAGGGACTCCCCACATATACTGCAAATAGACTACTGAGATGGGGTACTTTGCTTCTAAATTACAATTTTGACTTACAACACTTAGCATCAACAAAAATTGGACACGCAGATGGGTTGTCGAGACTCATTCCGAAGTCAAACGAACCTTTAGAGGACACCGTTATAGCAGCATTAAAATCTGAAGTGGAAGTGAAGAATACTCTCACTGGAACTGTCAGAGATTTACCGGTGTCATTAGCAGATATAAAAAAGGAAGCGTCAAAAGACGATTACATCAAAGATGTAAAAAATAAATTACTGGAAAAAGACCAACGAATGGCAGAAACTTTTTCTACGTGCGACAACGTATTACTCTACAGCGAAAGAGTTGTAATTCCTAAAGTGTTACAGAGTAAAATACTGAAAGATTTTCATACGGGTCATCCCGGTGTGAATCGAATGAAAAGTTTAATGCGGTCGTACATGTTCCGGCCAGGCATGGACGCGGACATTGTGGCCATGGTGGGAAAATGCGAGGGTTGTGCGCTGGCGGCGAAATCGCCACAAGTACTACAAAAGCCTTGGCCGAAAACGGATAGACCGTGCTCGAGACTGCACATAGACTTTGCCGGTCCAATGGGTAAAACGTATTACTTAATTGTCGTAGATAGCTACAGCAAGTGGCCGGAAGTTTTTCAGATGAAACAACCCACAGCAAAAAAATACTATAAACAGACTCCATGAGCTTTTCGCAAGATTTGGAGTAGTAGACACAATTGTCAGTGACAACGGGTCACAATTTACATCAAAAGAGTTTAAGGAATTCTGCGATACATTTCAAGTGGAACATATAACCACTCCACCCTATCACCCACGTAGCAATGGTCTAGCTGAAAGATTCGTGGATACCCTAAAGAGAGCATTAAGGAAGGCTATGGGGATGCCCACGAAAACGGCTTTACAGTTATTTTTACAGGTATACAGAATTACGCCGAACAAAGCAGCACCATCATCGCTGTCGCCAGCTGAATTAATGTTCACAAGAAAAGTACGTTCAGTTTTTGATAAGCTAATTCCATCAAAGAAAGCTGATACACCTAATGTAAGCACACCCAAAAGAAAATTTGTGGTGAATGAAAAAGTGTTTTTCAAGAACTATAAAAACAACACTACGTTCTGGATGAAAGACAAAATTAAAGATCATATAGGGAACATGCTCTCTGTGGTGCAAGGACCGAAATTTGAACATAGAAGGCATGTTAATCAATTAAGAAAAAGATTTTCGGAAGAGACAACTGTTGCGCCTGAAGAGATGGATGAAAATGTGGAGGATCTTTTTGATACTTTCTTCTTACAAATGCCTCAGGTACAAGAAGGTAGTACCAGGAAATCCACCCGCAAAAGGAAATTAACACACCAGTTGTCAGTAAACCCGAAAAAGAAAAAATACGATTGAAGCAAAAGTCTTAGGAGGGGGGCTGTTAGGGCGCCGCTCCTATTTGACTACAAATGGACTACAAATGGACTGTTCCCATTGCTATATATAGCAATGGTGGATTCTCTACAAGAGAGTCGTAGAGAGTCACTTGAGAGTCTCTAATGAGTTACTGAAGAGTCAGTGCGAGTCAGTGAAGAGTTAGTCACACTGATTCTGTTGTTGAGTTATTCATTTATACTTGGCGACATAACAATACGATAATTTAATTTAAGGGGATGACAACTGTTAAAGTATAGGCAATTTATGTTGGTTTGTGGGTTTGTTGCATAGACTGGTGGAAAGTGTATGTTTGTTTAATTTTATCATGACATCTAAGAAATTTAATTGTATTCCCCACACACTTATTCAAAATTTAAAAAATGATTACAAGAATCTCCAATCAAACAAAAAAATCAGACATTTTTGATAAACCACCCATAAATGCAATGAAACAAACACCCAACCTATCAGGGAATTTCAAATGTAATAAATCTCGTTGTTTAGTTTGCAAACATTTAGTAAACGATGCAGTATTTTTTCTACCCAACACCAACATCAAATTACACCCACCACGCCTCACCTGTGACAGCCAAAATATATTTTCTCTTCTGTTCAATATGTCCAAATAGTGGATATATTTGTGAATCTGGAGACAGTTTTAGATTTCGTTTCAATCATCATAAACTAAGCATACACCAAAACAACCCTTATTCACCCATAGCTGAACACTTCAATCAACCAGGACCCACATTAGAAAACTGCAAATGTTTGCTGATAGATTCCGATTTTAGTTCTACATACTCACGCAGAAAGAAAGAAAAATACTGGATTTTAAAATTAAATACATATAGGCTAGGGTTAAATAGGGACTTAAGTGTTTTGAATCTTTATAAATATTTCAATAGTTAAACATTTTTTAGATACACTAAAAAAATTTTTCTTTAAAACATTTAAAAGTATTAGAAATAGGTTTATATTATGAAAAAACTCTATCGCTTTCTACGTCTCATGATGTAAACATCTCTTGATGAACGCTTTCGTGATGAACGCTTCTAGTTTAAATTTTAAAATCATTAGTTTCTGATAAAAGGCCAATATATATATATATATATATATATATATATATATATATATAATAGAAATAAATAAATACTGTTAAAAAAATACATTTTTAAACTTACACCTTTTTAGTAGTTTTTCCTATACATATTAAGACAGTATAAGTGGATCATCAGTATGCTATATATATATATATATATATATAGTCTGTAAACAGTGAGGATAATCCAACAAGATCAACTGAATTTAAAATATTAAGTGTTATATCTGTATAGAGAGCTAAATGGATGTTATCCAGAGCAATAAGATATTTATAAAGGAAAAATGTGTTGAGTTTTCCTTTTTATATATATATATATATATATAAAAAGATTAATCCAAATAGAAATTGTAACTAAGCTGATAAATGTCATATTCAGTTTCTCAACTCCCGAGTTTTTATCAATAAACCTTTTGGAAATTTTTAAATTTTTCAGTCCACTCATCAGGAAGATTTCAGAAAATGACTGTTGTTTTCCTCATTTTTCATTATTTATAGACGAAGTTTGTGGTAAATAACTTATGTGCAACTTAGGAGGCTCTTATTATTAATTTTAGGTCAATTTCTTTTTCTTTTTGTGTGTATGTTATAATTATTTCTCCTTTTCATTATTTTCTTCTCTCTCACTCTTTATATATATATATATATATAAATAAATATATATATGATTTTAGCAAACGACATATTGAAATTAATTTATTTAAACTTTATTTTTAATCGATACATGTATTTGAGTATATATATATATATATATATATATACTCAAATACATGTATTGATTAAAAATAAAGTTTAAATAAATTAATTTCAATATGTTGTTTGCTAAAATCATTTTGTTTATCTTCAGGATTTTTTATAAAATTGTATGTTTACATTTGTTGATATTACGATATATTTCAGAGCAGAGATGGTTGTTTGTGTAGAATAAAAAATTGTTATATGGGCTTGATTTGACTTTATTTAGACTGTGGTATCATTTGTGGTCACGTGATCTAAGATGCTCCAGAACAATTGGTGGCTCCCGCTATGTTGATAGGGGTCGCAAGTTCAAATCTTGCCAAATGACGCACATTTTTGTACAAAACTTATCGTAAATAATCAGGTCAGTAGAAATAAATATATAAATATACTATTTGATTGAAAACAAAATATTTACTCAAATACGATTATCAATTAAAAATAAAGTTGAAATTAATAATTTTGTATATAACGCATGCGCACAAAAAAGTACTGGAAAGTTCTTGACCCAATCAAGAAACCTTTAAAAATTTTGATAATTGGTGTTTTGCTTAAATTTAGGGAACTTGGTCATGCTGAGAACTTTTTAGCATGTATAAATGTATCTCTCTCCATATATATATATATATTTTTTCTAAACATATACTGTTAAATATAAGAGACAATGAATGTCTATTATGTTTAATCATGAGCCATTCTAAACATTGAATTCTGGCTTTAATTTCAGTTGAAAATAAAGACAAAAATTCTCCAACATTTGGATAATTTTTTTTATTAATTTGGTTCTAAGCTTTCAGCTCACATGAGCCATCTTCAGAGAGGTTATTAAGATGGTAATACAATAACATCCACCATCACCAATGATTTTATTTTGTGTTGACATAAAACTCCGCTAGGCAACGGCAATAGTTACCAAAAATAACAAACGCAGTTCGCAAATTTGCAATGCGGTTCTATGATGTCACACTGCGTGATAGCACAAAATGACTACAGAACCATGTATTCAAATGCAATGTAATGTGTTATGTAATTTGTAATGTTGGAGAATTTTTGTCTTTATTTTTAACTGAAATTAAAGCCAAAATACAACGTTTAGAATGGCTCATAATTAAACATAATAGACATTCATTGTCTCTTATATTTAACAATATATGTTTAGAAAATTACTTGCTGCCTCGATACACTAAATATATATATATATATATATATATATATATATATATATATATAATACATGTAAAAGGTTTGTCACTTAACTGATTGATGTTACCATCAACATCCCGACTCCAGAGTTTCATGGTCAGACCTGCCTGTCCACTTGTCAGAGATTATCAGCTGTTGAATGTTTATACTTATTGTTGTTGTTTTTTTGTGAAAGTTTGTTTTGTTTTTGTTTTTTCTTGTGTATGTATGTGTTTGTGCATGTCTCCCATCTGCACATACATATATATTTGTAGAACATTGTAATAATTTTCCCTTTTTATCACTTTTTCCACTTTACTCTATGCACACACACACGCATGCATTTACATATGTATTTTTTTTTATCTAGATAAGTGTAGTAGGAATTTTATGAATTTTTACATTTGATTACTTGCAGTGTGGTTATGTTGATCTTAGGAAGATGAAAAACTAGACATCATAATCTGTTATCAGTCAAAATGGGATTGGTTCACTTGGCTTCTGATTTCAAATATTACGATATTTGCCATGGAAATGGAAAGCCCCTGAAAGAACAAGAACTAAATTATTATTGTACATGTTGGCACTTTAAAAAAAAAAAACATCCACAATCAAGTCATTCTTGGCTCTTAACTAATTGCATTGCCTGTTAAAATGTGTGGAAAGATATTTCTCTCTGGCTTAGCAGTGACTGCAAAAGAACACCAAGATTGATTGATATAACGTCTATATCAGCAATATGGACACTTTAGCCAACCATAATTCTAAGTAGCCCCAAGGCAAAGTCATTCTTGGATTGGCATGCCAAAGAATTATATTTACTCAAGAGCTGTGATATTTAAAGACACTTGGAAGTCCGTGGGGGAATATGCTATTACCTATGGTGAGCTTGACATTTCCCTCACTAGTTTGAAAGACATTCTGTTTTTCTTTTACTACTTATAAATTCAGTAGTAATTTTGTAGTCCTGGGTATGACGATAAACTATGTCTGGAAGTAAGGCCACTGATTGGAAGATTAGAAATTTTGAGGAGCATGGAACCACCTCTTACTTGATGTTGTTCCTAGGTCCACCATGACAAGGGGTGGTACCACTTGTTAGGGTCCCAGCTATGACCCCTCCCCACTTAAAAACAAAAATTGTACATTATGAAAAGTATAAGAATATATTTTTTATAGTAGAAATACCAGTTATGTATTTTGTATTAAAAATTTACCAACAATACATATTTATAGTAAAACAATGTATTTTATTTGTACTTCAAGGCATACAGTTAAATTAAAAATATATTTAGTTAAAGCCATACAATTCTGTTTAAAATAATTAGATTTGACATTAAATAGCCCATAGAGTTTGATATGCCACTGAACAAAATGTAACCAATCAACCAACATGAAAGAACTCTTGAAAGACATTAATCTATAAAATATTCTATAATTTCTTTAAAAAATCAAAGTATATTCCAATATATAATTTCAACAAAACTGTAACATAAAATACAAATAACATCACCTCCAGTAATTATGTCACACAAACATGTATATTCACAAAAGCTGAGTATCATCTACCATGTATTCAATTGTGAAAGTAGAATAACATATTTTTATTACTTCAAAGCTCTCAATAAAATTAAATTTCAGCATTAAATGACCCATATGGAGTTGATATGGCATGAAACAAACAAATGAAATAATTTTGTTTTTAATAAACATTTCTAGCCATTAAATGAACTTAAATATCACGGGTTTTTAATAAGTTTAGAATCATCATCATTATCATCATTATCATCATTTAACGTACATTTCCATGCTAGCATGGGTTGGATTGGGTTTTTTTTTTTGATGGCTCTTTAATCGAACCATCATGAAATATTGGGGCAAATTGTACAGCTGTATCCCCTTACTAACACCAACCAGTTCAAAAAACTGGAAACTGTGTTTTTATTGAGACGCCATCTCTAGGAAGATTACTTACCTAGGTTAGAGAGTTCACCCTATTCTATATAGAGTTGGTGTAGAGGTTTTTATTTAAGAAATTTCCTTCTCTTAGACAAGTTGTTATCTAAATCTAAAGACTCTTACCCAGCCTAACATTTTCTTTTTCTCTTAAATGATCCCAGTTTAGGGGTTAACTATTTGCCCATAGCTGGGACTCTAACAAGTATTACCGCTCTGAGTCAAAGTGGCCCAGGGGACAACAGTAATTAAGATGTGTTACCACGCTACTCTAAATCTCCCAATCAGAAGCCTTGCTGCCAGATGTAGTTTATTTTCATACCCAGGACACTGTATATAGATTGTCTAAGCAACAAAGGAGAGGAATTTATAAGTCTGCTGAAGAGACTAGATGAAACATCCTCAGGAATATGGCATGAAGAATACTTAAAAAATAAAACCAAAATATCTCCTGATGAACAAAGTTGTTATATTCTACCACTGGATCTGGACAAACAGTGAGGAACATGTATATATAGGTATAATCTCATATTTTTATTCTTTACTGGTGGTGATTGTGTGGAGCAGGAGGGCAGTCGGAGAGAGTTGGAAGCCAGCAAAAGTTCTCTGTCTTTTCAGCAAAAAATTCTAAACTTTATATAGCCCCAAAATACCCACACATTTTTACTTTTTTAAGTTATCACTTTGTTGACATCATCTACGGCCTTATGTGTCTGTTAATCACCCCTGTTGGTCCACTCTTTTCAAGCCAGTTTCACTTGTTTTTTTTTTTTGTTGCACCTGTTGACATCATCCATGGCTGGATATCTCTGTCCAATACTCTTGTCCTTTGTCAACCTCATCCATGCCCAGATGTACCCCTGAATTACCTCTACTGATCAGGGTAATATATTACAAAGAGAGGGGCTTTTCAAACAAGATTAAATTGGTGATCAAGAACATAAAGCCAATTCAAATACCTTTTTTCTATTATCAGAGATGTTTCCAGAAGATAAATAATTTCCAGAGAAAGCAGCAGAAATAATGTTGCTATTGTAAAAAAGAAAAGCATCTGGAGAAACAAGAACATCTACCTGAGATCAAAGATTCGACTATTGTGTGCATTGGCCTCAATCACTCTGTATATCTATGTATCTTGGATATTAACAGCAGAATTACAACAAAGAAACCAAGCATTAGACATTCACTTCTCTTGCAGGTGGTCTCTATACAGAGCCTTGCTAGAGTATTGGTACATGCTCTTAAGAATGTATGGTTGATTCCTTCATGCAGTCACCATACAGTGTTGATTTCTATGTCTACATTGTTTTTATTTATAAAAACAATATAGACATAGGACTCAACAAGGAGAAAATTTTAAAACATATGGTAGAAATCTACTCATGGCTGAGCATGACAACTTTAGCTTTTTATGGATGATGAGTCTCTTGTTATTGTTGTCTAAGATGACTCAAATTTTCTTAATGTATAATCTACAGACTAAATTAACTCCTTCAAAACTGAAGTAGGACTTATCTCTAAAAATATAATGAAAAATTTCTATACAAAAATTTTCCTTTAACAATCCATGGAAAGATTCTACAGATATGATTCAATGGTTCAATAGTATTAAAAACAAAAATAAGGTGACATTTATCCAATTCAACATTATGGACTTAGACCCTTCCATACCAAAAAGTCTTTTACTGCATAGTCTGAATTTTGTGAAGAACTTTGTTACAATTACTGATGAAGAATCCAAAGTTATCTCTAAGACATTGTTGTTATCCAATAATAATTCTACATGAATAGAAAACCATGGTAATAACTTTGATATCTCCATGGGTGCATTAGATTCTGCCAAATCACAGAATTGGTAGGAATTTACATTCTTAACACCCTTAATAGGATAGTTGACTTTAAACAGGTTATTCTATATAGGTATGATGAACTTATTGTTATCCTTAATAGTAATGGCCTACTAACCTCTCGAATACAAAAGAAAGTCATTAGAATCTTCAAATTACTTGAATTTAAGATTGAAATTTACTCCAATCTTAAAATATTCAACTTCTTAGATATTACTTTAAAATGTGTCAAATGAAATGTTTAAGCCCTATCAAAAAAAAAAAAAGAATGAAGCCCAAACCTACATAAATGTTTTTTCCAACCATCCCCATCAAATAATCAAACAAATTCCTGCCATTGTAAATGCCATGATCAACCCTTTACAAAAAAGTGTATTTAGACAGGAATTATGCTCCCTAGAATCCTTTAAAGATACTGGAATGAATAAACCCAAAAACAGAAAAGGAATAATAATATGGTTCAACCTCTCTTTCTGCCAACTATCTAATATCAATATCAGTCAACACTTTCTGAAAATGATCAACAGAACAACGCACTAAATAAGATTTTTCATAGAAAAACATTAAAATTTAAACTATTCTTGCACTAACAACATTAATAGCATCATTAGCTCACATAATAATAATATACTAAATAAACTTTATAACAATCAACAAATAGTAAACACTCCTATAATTGTTGAGTCAGAAACAAATTCCCAGTTGGAGGTATATGCAGATCTGAAAAAGTCATATAATAAGCAACACTTTTCCCTAGTGAACACAGAAGTGAGAAAAAAGTATACATAGAAATTTCCATGGAAACAGCATCTATATAACCATAACCAATTTTTCTAAACATTTCTGGGAATTAAAAAACAGACATCTCTTCTCACAGTTTGAATGGAAGATTATAGATAAATATCAAACCCCCAACAGCTTCAGAAATAGATGTAATTTATTCTTAGATGAAAAATTAGAATTAGCAAATTCAGAGAAACTAGCCATCAGAGAATCAGAGAAATAAAATCATTTTTAAATGCTGCCATAAAATAAATTTAAATTAAATTAAATAAAACTTTAAATTTGCCCCATTCTCTCCTGCTTGCAAGTTCATTCCCATTTTGTGTTGATCATTTGTCAGAGATTTTTGCGTATTGAAGAAATGAAAGTGGAAATTTGCTATGTGATGGATATATATGCCAGTATATGTGTACAACTACTTTGTATCATGCATGGAATTGAAAGTATTCTTCTTTGTTGTTCTGTATACTCATGAATATATATATTGATACTCAGATTCCAATAATCCCACTATATCACACCTGTGGCTTCACTTCCCTATTTGTGTAAATTATCCTTTGATAATTCTTGCATATTGAAGAAATTGTCTTTAAGGTCTCCTATATATTTAATATAGATGTGAGCATATTTGTATAACTATTTTGTATTCTGTATGTAATTTAATATAGCCCCCCTATTTGTTTGTATAGGTGGATACTTATGTATGTGTATGTTAGCATTAATTTTGTGTATATACATATAAATCTTCATAGGTGGGTAAATGGATGTGGACAAGTGAGAGTCTGTATAGATAAGAAATTTATATGTATATGTAGAAAGTTTTGTGTATGTGTATACATATATGTATATGTATGCATAATCAAATCACCCACTATTATTAAATACATACCATACTCAGTTGAATACAGAATAAACAACAATTCCTCAACTGTAGATATTTTCATAAATACAGTCAATATTCCAATACTGCTCTAAAAAACAGTGGCTATAAATGCAATGATCTTAAATATTATAAGCAAGAAAATAATAATACCAAGCATAATAGAAATTGAAAAATAATTTGATAAACACTATTTAACCAAATGGTTATTACTAAATTAGGCAATAAATTCCTTAACATAGTTCAGAAACACTTCCCAACTAATTACCCCCTTAGAAAATTTTTAATAAGAAGACACTGAAACTTAGTTATAGCTGTACTGATAATCTTGAAATGATAATAAAAATCACAACAATAAAATACTAAAACAATATAACAAGATTAGCAATCAAAACCACCCTATTATAAATAACGACAATAATACTAATACTTGCAATTGAATGTTCCCAAATGAATGTTCACTGAAAAGAAAAATGCCTTACAGATTCTATAGTATACCAAGCTACCATGTCTACTACAGAAAATCCAAATATTATCAAACTGGGAGTACTAAAAACACTTTTAAAGCATGTGTGTAACAGCATAAACTATAATTTAATAACAAAATCTAAAGTAGCTCAACTTCTCTCTCTAAATACTATTGACAATTAAAAGATGCAAATAAAACTCTTCCAGTAAAATGGAAGATATTAACGAAAGCTAGGACATGTAAATCATGACGTGAAAAATGTTTTCTTTGCTTACAAGAAAAAATCCGTATAATTAAATTTCCCAAATATATATATATATATATTTTCCAGTGAGTTGGCAAAAAAAGTGTATACAAAAGAAAAAATAAAAAGCTATTTATTAGTAACCTGCTTTCTTCTATTTGCTAATGAGATATTCTATTATTGTGTGCATGTTTGTTTTGGCACACTGATTTATGCTGTTATTAAAAATTATGAAGATGAGAGAATTGCCTTGTGGTACACACACACACACACACACACACACACACACACACATTTAGGTGCGATGGGTAAATTGTCGCCATTTTATATTTTTCGTTTTATTCATGAGCATTGGTTTTGATTTTGTCAACTGCAGAGTATAGTAGGGTCAGTTGGGCACCGTCTATGAGAAAATGGCACAATTCACACAATAGACTTGGAAAAGGCATGCTGTACTGTTTGATGTTTATGTTGGAAGCTCCAGCACAAACATTTTGGAGTGTTTGGGCATTGCTCTGACAATTGTGCAGAGGATTCAGAAAAAGTTGGGTGAGTCTAATTGTTATTGTAAAGGTATTGCAGCTCAGAAAACTCACTCTGATTGTTCTGATATGAAAAGAAGTCCCAAATTTGTTGTTAAGGGCCTCAGACTTACTCATAGGCCCACATCAAGTGCTTTGAGAAGGTAGTGCTGCTCTGGGTCAGGAGGGTTGCTGCTGGAAGACTCTATATCTTGAGTCAAGGAGAGATAAACAAATGACAAAATTTATTAAGAGCTATAAAGAGAAAATTGTTTAAAGCCATGATTGGCCATGTCCTAAAGTGAAAAGGCACATAAAAGGTGTACAGAAAGACTTCTAGGAAACTTTTTTGTGAGCATGATTAGACTCAAATACATAGTCAACAACTAATTTTGAACATTCTTTATTCAATGTTCATTTACCCTATTTTGAAAGAAAATGAAAAAAGTTAGAAAAATGGTGATGAACAAGATAAAACTGCATGGTCTTTTTCAATTTAAGAAAGACACCAATGAATTTTATGATGATGTCTTTGAGGATGGTTCAGTAAAAAGCACTACATGTTATGAAGAATGGTTTGAAGAGTTGAAGAAAGGGGAATTTAACAAAGGGAACAAATCTCTATAATAGTAACCAGAAGAATTTAAAAGTGATATCTGCAAGTTCTTGGGTGATGATTTCATATTGAATATGCATTGGAATTGGCTGTAAATTGATGTTGATCACTCAGCAGTTGTCAGACTTTTTTTTAAATATGAAAAAGATTTTCAGGAAATAAAAGAAAAACATTTACAGGACACAGAAACTTGAAAGTCAAAGTTACAGTTTTGACAATTTGAGAAATAAAAAAGATTTTAACCAGAGTGAGAAATAGGAAAGTTATATTGATGCATGACAATCATTGTTCTCTTATTAATTTGTCAACTCCAGAAGCCATGGGTTGGTCCTGGATAAACTGCTGCTTCAACAGTAAAAATAAAGAAAAACATTTACAGGACACAGAAACTTGAAAGTCAAAGTTACAGTTTGGCAAATAAACAAAAAAAAACTTTCACTCTAATAATCATATTTTAATCCAGGACTGTCTGCAGCATTAACAGTAAAACATTACCTTTTTGGAAAAAGATTTTAACTTTGTTTGGTGGAATATGAGAGACAGAATTGTTGAAGCCAAGTTGTATGTCTGTTATTTCTGAAAAATGTTACATGTTATACACCTGTGTAAGTAAAGATTTCTACAGTTGTAGTTCTCTCAAATTAAAAACCGAATATAGTGCAGGAATATGAAAGTGAATGCCTAACATGTAGACGTACATGAAAGTCTGACATGTTGCAGTCCAGTGAAAGTGAAATCCAACATGTTGTATCTACATGAAAGTGAAAATCCAATATATTGTATGTCTGAGAAACAGAAAAGCCAACATGTTGTATGCTGGTAAAAGTGAAAATCCAACATGTGGTGTGCTGGTAAAAGTGAAAATCCAACATGTTGTATGCTAGTAAAAGTGAAAATCCAACATGTTGTATGTCTGTAAATTCAAAAACCCAACATGTATGTTTGTGAAAGCATAAATCTGACATGGCGTAGGACCTTGAAAAAGTCTGATACATGTTAGTTCTGTGAAAGCAAACATCTAATGTAGTAGAGGAACAGGAAAATGAAAATCTAACATGTAGGTGTTTGACTATGAAAGTTTAACATGTAGCACCATGAAAGTAAAAATTAAGTTTTTCAGGTTTATGAAAGTGAAAATCTTGTATGCTGTAGTACCATGAAAGTTAAAACCCTACATGTTATGTTTCTGAAATAAAAAAAATATATCTAACATGGTGCAAGATCAGGAAAGGAATGATTTGAAAATGTGTATGTCTGCGAAAGTGAAAATCTAACAAGCTATAAATCTGTAAAAGCAAAAATTCAACACATTGCAGGTCTCATGGTTGAGGCATGTGTAAAATTGCAAAAAAGGGACATGAAGAATTACTTGCATATTTAGTAACTTTCAATAATAATCAAATCATGTATTTAACAGGGATTTCAACTTGGATGGACAATAAAATTGCTCTTTTATTTAACCCCTTGTTGCATATTGGTTACAATTGTAAGCGATATGCAACAAAAGATTAAGCAGAAAACATTCCAGAAGTATTAGCAAAGAAATAGGTTGAAAAATGACGAATGAAAAGGAGGAGTGAATGAATAAATCAATAAAAAGCTCATTGTCAATCTCAACAGGTTCTTAAGATAGATGGAAAAGCTAAATGATAATATCTTATTTGTCAACTCCATGTTGATTATTTCTTTTAACAAAAAACATCTTTGATGACATTTAATAAAATAATTTGATAATAATAACCAATGTATTAACAATTACTTAATAATTAAATATTCAGCTCTAGCATGGGGCATTATTTAACATGAATGCGAACAAACATAGTTGCTAATGTTAACATAGGAATATTTCATTGCTAATTAATGAGAAGAGATTGTTAAAATATTGTTATTTTATTTCTTTTGTTTTTTATTAGCTTTCTTTGGACATTTTTGCTTCTAATGATTTTAAAAGTTTAGTTCTTTCTTAAATGTAACACTAGAATTTGCTTTGTGGTGCAGTGGATATTGGCTTGGAATGAGAAATCGGAGAGCTGAGTTTGAATTCGTTGCATTCACTTATGCGCAAATACCCTTAGGAAAGGTATTAATCCATCATTTTCCCCTCTGGTTATGTGTCAAATAACAGGACAGATTGGGTTCTATAGCCTTGGTTATCAACCAGTCTATTGCCAAAAGTAATAGCAACCTACTGCAGAAAAATCTTTTACCCAGTCAGTAAAGTCTCTTTGAGACATGATTACCCAAGCGTGTATAAATAAAAGTGCTACATTACTTAGCAGAAAAAATATGAACAGTTTCAAACTCTATTCATTGTTTCTAACAAAACTTTCTTGTTTCTTACTACTTTGCTTAAGCAAATAAAAAAGGCATTGAAAAAATCAGGAAATAATGAATTAAATTGTATGTGGACAAAATATTATAGATTGTTTTGTTGACAGCAATTTAATTAAATAATGTTAAAAAAAAAATCTATTGTTTTATAATTCCATGCATTTTATTTCAATTCAGTTTCTTGACCAGAAGGAAGGATACATTGCAAATATACAATAATCCTTCGCAGTCTATTCATTATTATTGACAAGACATATTTTTTAGTTTTCTGATTTTATGGATTGAAAGAGAAAAAGAAGGAAATAGCAAACAAAGTACTTGCATTTCCTTTTCTCTACTACTTCGGAATTCTCACACACACACACACTCTCTCTCTCTCTCTCTCACCACCTTGTTTTCTTTTACTTTTTTTTTAGCTAACTTTGCCCATTTTATGTCCAAATCAAACGAATTTTGGAGCCTGAAAGGTAAAACCTGGCTTTTCAATATTTATTTAATAAGCAAATTGTACAATTACCTGCTTTCCCTTTATAGATAATTGACTTGTTTTCTCTCTTATTTTAGTTTTTGCTTGTTTTGTTTTTAATTTTATTTCCTATCATTTACTTTTCTAACTTTATCAACATTTTACCTTCACTATTTCCTACACTTTGTTTCTCTTTAGTGTTCCTTGTTTATTTCTCTGAAATTGATTCACTAATTTAGTTTCTTTTTGCTCCTCCTTTCTCATTTTGCTTTTCTTTCTCTTTCCCTTTAACTTTCTTTTCTCATTTCTTTTACCTTTCTTTCTCACTCTATTTTCTTTTTCTTTCTCCTTCATTTTTTCTTTCTCTCTCTCTCTCTCTTGATCTTCCTCTCTCTTTCCACATTCCTCTTCTTTTCTCTCTTTTCATTACTCTTTTTCCTCTTCATTTATCTTTTTTCCTTTTTCTTTTTCCTTTTTCTTTCTCTGTCTCTCTTGCCCTCTTTCTTTTTACTTTCTCTCTTGCCCTCTTTCCTTTTCTTTCTCTCTTGCCCTCTTTCCATTTACTTTCTCTCTTGCCCTCTTTCCATTTACTTTCTCTCTTGCCCTCTTTCTTTTTACTTTCTCTGTCTCTCTTGCCCTCTTTCCTTTTACTTTCTCTCTTGCCCTCTTTCCATTTACTTTCTCTCTTGCCCTCTTTCTTTTTACTTTCTCTGTCTCTCTTGCCCTCTTTCCTTTTACTTTCTCTCTTGCCCTCTTTCCATTTACTTTCTCTCTTGCCCTCTTTCCTTTTACTTTCTCTCTTGCCCTCTTTCCTTTTACTTTCTCTCTTGCCCTCTTTCCATTTACTTTCTCTCTTGCCCTCTTTCCTTTTACTTTCTCTCTTGCTTTCTTTCCTTTACTTTCTCTCTTGCCCTCTTTCCTTTTACTTTCTCTCTTGCCCTCTTTCCTTTTACTTTCTCTCTTGCCCTCTTTCCTTTTACTTTCTCTCTTGCCCTCTTTCCTTTTACTTTCTCTCTTGCCCTCTTTCCTTTTACTTTCTCTCTTGCCCTCTTTCCATTTACTTTCTCTCTTGCCCTCTTTCCTGTTACTTTCTCTCTTGCCCTCTTTCCTTTTACTTTCTCTCTTGCCCTCTTTCCTTTTACTTTCTCTCTTGCCCTCTTTCCTTTTACTTTCTCTCTTGCCCTCTTTCCATTTACTTTCTCTCTTGCCCTCTTTCCTTTTACTTTCTCTCTTGCCCTCTTTCCATTTACTTTCTCTCTTGCCCTCTTTCCTTTTACTTTCTCTCTTGCTTTCTTTCCTTTTACTTTCTCTCTTGCCCTCTTTCCTTTTACTTTCTCTCTTGCCCTCTTTCCTTTTACTTTCTCTCTTGCCCTCTTTCCTTTTACTTTCTCTCTTGCCCTCTTTCCATTTACTTTCTCTCTTGCCCTCTTTCCTTTTACTTTCTCTCTTGCCCTCTTTCTTTTTACTTTCTCTGTCTCTCTTGCCCTCTTTCCATTTACTTTCTCTCTTGCCCTCTTTCCATTTACTTTCTCTCTTGCCCTCTTTCCTTTTACTTTCTCTCTTGCTTTCTTTCCTTTTACTTTCTCTCTTGCCCTCTTTCCTTTTACTTTCTCTCTTGCCCTCTTTCCTTTTACTTTCTCTCTTGCCCTCTTTCCTTTTACTTTCTCTCTTGCCCTCTTTCCTTTTACTTTCTCTCTTGCCCTCTTTCCTTTACTTTCTCTCTTGCCCTCTTTCCTTTTACTTTCTCTCTTGCCCTCTTTCCTTTTACTTTCTCTCTTGCCCTCTTTCCTTTTACTTTCTCTCTTGCCCTCTTTCCATTTACTTTCTCTCTTGCCCTCTTTCCATTTACTTTCTCTCTTGCCCTCTTTCCTTTTACTTTCTCTCTTGCCCTCTTTCCTTTTACTTTCTCTCTTGCCCTCTTTCCTTTTACTTTCTCTCTTGCCCTCTTTCCTTTTACTTTCTCTCTTGCCCTCTTTCCTTTTACTTTCTCTCTTGTCCTCTTTCCATTTACTTTCTCTCTTGCCCTCTTTCCATTTACTTTCTCTCTTGCCCTCTTTCCTTTTACTTTCTCTTATTTTCTCTTTCTTTTCCTGTTCCTCTCTTCTTTCTCTTTTTGCTTTTTTTCCTTTTCTCTTTTTTGTTTCTTTTGACCTCTTTTCTCTTGTCTCTTAACTTTTTCCTTTTTCTTTCCCTCTTTTTGTTTCATGTTTTCTCTTGCTCACTTTCTCTTTTCTTTCACCTTTACTGCTTGCTTTTTCTTTTCTCTTTCCCTTTATTTCTCCCTTGCCCACTTTCCATTTTCTTTCAGTTTTGCCCTCTATCATTTTATTTCTCTCTTGCTACATTTCTTTCTTTTTGTCTTTCTTTTCATTTCTATTTTTGCCTTTTTTTCCACTTACTCCCTTTCTTTTTTCTTTCTTACTCTCTATTTTCTATTTTACTCATTCTCTTTTTTTTTCTTACTTGCTTCCTTTTCTATTTCTTTCACTCTTGCCCTCTTTTCTTTTCCTTTCTTACTTTTCTTTTTATTTTCTTTCTTACTTGATCCTTTCTTTTTTTTTTCTTTCCCTCTTGCCTTCTTTCCTTTTTCCTTTCTCACTTCTCTGCTTCTCTTTTTCTTTATCATTTCTCTGATTCTCTTTTTTTCTCTTCCCCACTATTGTTTTTCTTTCTCGCTTCCCTACTTGTCATTTTTTTTTGCTTCCCCACTTTTCTTTTTCTTTCTTTTTCTTCTCTTTTGCCCTCTTTTCTTTTTCTTACTTTCTTGCTCTCATCTTTTATCTTTCCTTCTTTCTCTCTTTCCTTTTTCTTTTGCACTTGCTCTCTTTTTCTTTCTCTTTCCCTGATTCCCCTCTTACCATCATCCTTTTTCCCTCTTCCTTTTCTTCTTGCTCTTTTTTTTTCACTCTGGCTCTTTCTTTTTTTATTTCTCTTTTCTTTTTCTTACTCTTTCCCTCTTTTCTTTCACTTTCTCTCACTTTCTTTCCTTTTTCTTTCTTTTTCTATACTCTCTTTTGATTTTTCTCTATCTTTTTATTTTTGTCAATCTTTTTTACCTTTCTTTCTTTCTCTCTCTCTCTTTCTCTTTTTATTTCTCTATCTATCTCATTTCTTTCATCTACTTAATATACCATTTATCACTTTTTTAGTTTGCCTTTTATTTCCATCTAACTTTGAAATTCCATTTAAAAAATTTCATTCTACCATTTTGCTAATTATTTAATCTCAAAAACAAATTAATTCCTTCTTGAAATTAATTAATTTTTTCTTTATCTTATCTTCTACCTCCTTTACAACCCTATGATCCTTCTTAAACCATTTCCTTCTTTCTGCTCACACAAATTTTATTTTCTTTCTAGAATGATCTGTTATAGTGCTAACCACATTTGAATAAGACATACAACAAGAATTCCATAAAAAAAATTGGCTCAAAAGTTTTTTCTTTTCTTTTCTTTTGTTACCTGTTTCAATTCCCTTCTCTTACAAAATTTAAGGAATTTTTGAATAGAGTTAAAAAAAAACAACCATAAACTAATTTCAGAACACATTTTTCAAAACAAAAAAGCTTTCGGATATATGTAGTATTTTTTAACAAGCTTCATATTGAAAATGCACCTTTCTTTGGTAACATTAATGATATTTACATAAGTTTATTTGTCCTTTAGAGATTAAAAAGATTAATCAAAAGATAACTTTGTCTCAGATATTTTCTACAGAAACCAATTTCCTGCTTATTATTCGTAGCTATCTCACCAAAATTTCTTCTTTCCATGAATAAAGGTAATTTGTGCTGTATAGTATAATAATAAACAGTCAAATTATAGAATATTCTGAGTGCAAAACAAATTAATCTAAAAAAATATTTGTAATCATAGCAATTAATCTTTAAAAAACTAAAAGCCTCTACAGAATATTTTTTTGCTTAAAACTCATAGGTGGCCATACATCAAATTTCAAATCCAAAATGACAGATGAATTTAAAATTTGTAAAACTTTTTCAAAAATATTAATTAAACCAGGCTATGAGAAACAGCTCAATGCAAGTTCTTCCAAAACTATATCATTTTATCAATGTCATTATGAAAACTCATTATTACACTGATTTATATGAATTGTTATCCTTATTTTGTCACATTAACATGAAGTTCAAGAAAACACAACTAACCTTATTGTCATTAAACTGTTGTTTACTATGTTAGAGGTTGTATGTTGACCAAAGACTCAGTGTTGAGAAAATAGACAAAAAAAAAAACAACAAAAAAACAGTGAGACAAAGATAAATAGAAATATTTATTCTGTTGGAACATCTTTTGTGCAGAGAAAATTTCAAAGAATCTTTGTAAATAATGGAGGAAAAGTTAAACTTACTCACCTGGTGACTCAGTGAGTGAGTGAGATGTACTGCCTAAACGATGTTGCATCTATTAAACCAATCTCTGCTTTTTGTATCTGTCGTGGACCCAGTTAAGAAGTCCAGCAAGAAATAATACAAAAACCAAAATAGGAAATAACAATATATATATTAAACACAGCAAAATACAAATACGTGGAACTCTGTTAGTAGAATGAATAAATACAAGTTAGGTAGTAATACTAGAATTGGGATTCGCAATAGTCATGCAGTATTAGTCTTTGCTATATCTGCCTATTGCTCTCTGCTGATCTGCTTATGCTGATTTCCTGCAGATCTCTCACTCCCTGAGCTCTTGATCTTCTATCCTCTTGTGAGGGGAAGTATATGTAGTTGTAGAAAGAGTTCAATCCATTGAATGGATGATGCTATCATGACAATATCCAGTTGAGATGTTAGCCTAAAATGAAATAGAAATATAGATACTTAAATCAACAGCATGCATGCTCTTTATTTTTTTTTTTTATGCATGTTCAAAATTGGTTACTTCCAATGATAGGGCTTTTCCTGCATTCAGGTCCGGCAAAAAGAATTAACATCTACTACATGATTATTGTAGTCACACTTCAGCTGCTATACTTGCTAGGCTTTGGGATACTTGTTGGCTTCTTTGAATTTTGAACAAAATACTTTATTCAATCAAAATGGCTAATTTGCTCTATATCCCACACAGAGGCAACTTTCAACAGAAAACAAATATTAATAGATAATACCAAAATAATATTACATTTTTTTTTTAATCATTTCACCCCGAGCAAGGCAGAAATGCCACTGATGAGCGGGGGGGCTACATAACTGTAAAAAGATTCATTAGAAAAGAGTGAGGAGTACAAACTAGTTAGAAAGGAGTAATAGAAAGCTGAGAATGCAGGTGCGATGACAGATACATTACCAGAGTTTGCCACCTGATCTCTCCACTGACCTTGCTCTAACAGTTCAGTGAGGGAAAAACTGGCTGGAGTGCCTTGGAAACCAAACTAGTGACATTCTATCATCACTAATTAGATTCAGAATTGTTTTCAATCCCATTGCATGGATTTTCTCTGAGAGAGGCCTTATGCTTTGAATACTTATTCGGACTTACTCAACTTAAACATCAAGTAGAACTTGTACATATAATCTATCACTAAAGATGCTGGAACAACTTTTCTTGCTATCCTCTAGCTTTACAAGTGCCAGATCAGTCCATAAATTGAGTATCATTGCCATGTATGGGCAGGAATTGACCAGTCTTCATTTTCTAGTCTCTAAAAGCTTCTCTGTTGTTGACAAATTATTTTCCACATTACAACCCCTTTCTCACAGACAAAATATCACAAACTTTTTGCCACCCTCCCACTGTTTTTATGGAAAGTATTCAGATGAATTACATGCCTTAGCTACACCAGATCTAACCGTCGCAGCTAAAACCCACCATGGCACACATATTGTAGTGTTCCACAGTCACTCTCTTCATATTTCATTAGTGAGAGAAATGTAAGATTCACTTGAACAGCTTCTTCCCATGAACTGCTGTTTTGTAGAACCCAAGAGGATATTTTCCTGATCACTACAATTTTCCCCACATGTTCATATAAACTGTGCCTCTTACTCTATAACTCACTACCTTGAGTGGCTCTCGGGTTTTGTAAAGAACTCACTGCAAGGAGAGACTTAAAATTCTAGATGACATTGAAAAAGCCCACATTAAATATTAGATTATTACAAAAATAATGGCCAAGTTCAGAAACATAATTTTATTTTTGAAAAATTAACTTAACTGTAGAAATCATCTCTGCCATCAATCAATGTAATTATTTATTCCTCATTGATAAAAAGTTATTAGTTGTGATGCAACAAAATCTTTGAAAGCTGATTCCACCTGTGGTTTACACCTAAAAGTTTTACCATTTAAAAATGTGCTCTTAAGTGCTTAAAAAATTGATAATCATTGGGTAAATGATCAGAAGAATATGGAGAATATTGTAAACACGCATATCCCAAAGGCTTACAGCCATATCACGTTAAATAAACCGGTTCTCGCTCAATCACTGAAGTTAAGCAACGTTGAGCCTGGTCAGTACTTAGATGGGTGACTGCTTGGGAATACCAGGTGCTGTAAGCGTTTAGTGACAGATGTGCAATGTGGTGCAGTGGATATCAGCTCGGAAAGAGAAATCGATGAGCCGAGTTTGAATTCCAGTTGAATACCCTGCATTCACTTAAGCACTGGTACCCTTGGGAAAGGTATTAATCTGTCCCTTCTCTCCAGTTATGGGTTAAATAACAGGGTAGGACTTGGGGACTCTGCCCTTAAAAACAAATCTCAATGAATCTTGATACTCGAAAAAAAAAGTATTACTAGACACAAAACTTATATAAAAACAACAATAAATTGTTGAAAATAAAAAGGTATTACCAGGAATAAATAAATAAAATTTAGTTGGCAATAAATGGCCCGCTGAGGTTGATATGCCATAAAAACAAAACAACCAACCCAAACCAAACTTATCCCAAATCTGTGAGTTTTTGCAACATCATTTTTACAACATGTGGCCACACATTTTCGTGGAGTATAATCAGATCATGTTGATTCCGTAATGTAGGTTACATCTTTTGCAGGCATGTATGCACTTCAGCAAGTTGATTGCAGTAAAGCTCTGTATTAATCCTATGATTGGCTTCCAGAAAGCTACAGTGAATGACATCAATTGTGGACCACCAGACAGTCACCATAATCATTTGCTGATGCAACTTTGGCTTCGGGAAATGTTTGGGGGACTCAACAGGATCAAATCACTGAACTGATAAATTACAGATATCATAAAGGATCCAGTTTTCATTTATCATGTTTTTTCTTCTTGCCAATACTCTATAAATGGTGAGAGACTGTTTCAATACTGACACCAAACATCTGAGACATTTCTCTGACACTTTGACCTGAGTTTTGCTCAACAACTGCTTGTCAAGACTGCATGACTGGCCTCTACCTTCTTCATCTTCAAGGATCTCATCACCAGTACAAAATTTCTGGAACCACCTTCATACTCTCTGATCACTTGTAGACCCTTTGTTATGCTCTAGTTAGGGTATTCTCCCTTGGACCTTCTCCCTTTGTTGTGACTGTACCCAGGATGTGAGGGTTCACATTATTATCCGTGGCTTGCGTGTGACCGGGTGTATTGACACGTGAGACAAGGTGATCCTTTTAACAAATATATATTAAATCCATTGACATCCTGTTCATCTATTTCTTTCACAATCTCCCCATGCTCTGTTAATATTGGCAGAAGTTTTGGAGGCACTGTGCCCAAGGTTGAACTCGTGGAAGAAATGTAAATGAAAATCATGTTTTGTCAGGTTCGTAATTAAGAGCTTTGATGTTTCCAATCAGTCAGTTAAAGTGCCATACATGATACACGCTTGGGAGATCCTGTCTTGAAAGAGACATGACTGACTGGGCAGAAGATTATCCTGCAATAGATTGCCATTGCTTTCTGCGGTAGACTGGTTGCCAACCAAGGCTATAGAACCCAATCTGTCCTGCTATTTAACCCATAACTGGAAGGAAAAGATGGATTAATACCTTTCCCAAGGGTATTTGCATGTAATATTGCAGTATAATGTCTGAAAAACAAATTTATTTAAGAGCACACATTAATTCGTAGGTATACCAAAATTCACCTAATATATACTGTGAATACTATGTTAAAAATGGCTTCAAACTACAAAAATCCACCCAAATTTGATGAGCAAAGTTATGAAGAATAGCAGAATGAGCTATCTATCTGGCAACTAATGACAGAAATTGACAAGCAGAAGCAAGCCTTAGCGGCAATGTTGTCTTTAACCAGAAAAGCAAGAAAGGCAGCTTTAAACTGCAAAAGAGAAGATTTACACCAAGAAGATGATATGAAAACTATAGTTACTGCACTGGATTGATTATTTTTGTGTGAAATCATCGACACAGCCTATGAAGCACACAGGAACTTGATGGATTCCGGAGACCTGAACACATGGCGATTTCAGACTTCATCGTAGAATTCAACCAGCAATACCAGAGAAGTAAAAAATATAAAATGAATCTGCTGGATACTGTACTAGCATGCAAGTTTCTGGATAATGCTAATTTATCCGACCAACAAAAACAATCCTGACAGCATGTGCATCAGGTGAGCTATGTTATGATACAATGAAGTCCGCTATGAAAAGAATTTTCATTCTACATAAACAAAACCAATCGGAAAGGGCTAACATTGCATTAATCAAGTAAGAGACTGCATTATTCACCAATCAAGGTAAGAAGTGAAATCCACATTGCTCTTTTCTAAAACCTAATGATACCAATCTGCCAAGTGGATGCGGGATTTGCCAAAGTATGCTCCATTGGTGAAAAGAATGTCCACATAGAAATGATTCTGTTAAGCTTTCAGAAGATTTTCATTCTGATAACTGATTCACCAGAAGAAGAATGTAATATCACACTTCTTACACAGAATAACATCTCCAAAAATGAAATTTTTGTTGTAGAATCTCTAAATTCAGCAGTCATAGAGACAGGATGTTCCAAGATAGTCTGTGGACAGAGATGGCTAAGACACTATGTAAAAACTATAAATAGTGATGTTACACTTAGAAGAAGTCACAAACCTTATTGTTTTGGTGACGGAAAAATTATAAGTTCATTCCAAAAAGTTATTTTGCCAGCCAAAATATGCAACACTAGATGTAAAATAGAGGCTGAAGTGTTCATTGCAGACATCCCACTTCTGTTAAGCAAAATTTTATTGAAAAAGGCAGGAACTATTCTGAACTTAAATTCTGACAAAGCTGTGATGTTTGGAAAACCCATAGAATTACACTTTACATCTACTGGCCACTACTGCATCGATATTACTGACACTTCTGACTCGGAAGTGCTGGTAGTAAATGAAAATATGGATGACAGCAATAAAGTTAAGATGCTGACTAAACTGCATAAACAATTAGGCACACATCTGCAGAGAAGCTAAACAACTTCTGAAATCTGCAGGTACAGGTAACTCGGATGTTCTCAGCAAACTGGAAGACATTATCCTAAAATGCAGCACATGCAGAAAACATGCAAAACCATCACCTAAACCCATTGTTGGTTTTTCATGGGCCAATGACCATAACCAAACTGTAGCTGTGGATCTACATCAGCTGCAGCCTAACCTACGGTACCTGCATATAATTGATGAATTCTCCAGGTTTAGTGCTGGATGTATCACAAACACCAAACAGTCATCTATATTTGTCCAGAACTTTATAAATTATTGGATAAGCATTCATGGGGTATCACAGTGGCTTCTCAGTGATCTTGGTGGTGAATTTGACAGTGCTGAAGTACAAGACATGGCTGAGAATGCCAATATATGCATCATCACTACTGCTGGTTATTCTCCTTGGCGCCACAGTCTACTTGAACGGCACAACCAAAAACTAACAGAGATTTTGATGAAAGTCAAGCATGACCAAAATGTTGACTGGGAAACAGCCCTGAACTGGGTACTAATGGTCAAAAACTCACTACATAATGTATATGGGTATAGTCCATATCAACTGGTTTTTAGGAGCAGCCCAAATATTCCATCAGTCCTCACCGATCAGCCAACATCACTAGAGGGTACTACCACCTGTGAAGTGGTGATAAACCACATAAATGCATTACTCACAGTGAGACAGGCCTTCACTAAAGCCAAATCATCTGAAAAAATCAGTAGAGCCCTGCATAAACAATTACAACCCACACCTGACATCTGTACACCTGGTGACAAGGTCTATTATAAGAGATCAGATAATAAAGAATGGAGAGGACCTGGCTTGGTATTTGGCCAGGATGGGCCTGTTGTGCTTGTTTGACATGGAGAGTTACTAGTGAGAATGCATAAGTGTAGACTTTATTTAGCGCACCCATCAAAATGAAAAAGGAAGTCCCAGTCCATTATCTGATACACCAAACAACCACAGGCCTGAGAAGCAACTAGATCCTATCAAAAATTTGGAATTATCCAAAACTTCTGATGATGAACAATCTCCACAAACCTCACAGGCTCTAAGCTATAACAATAAAACACCAAATGACAAAATCCACATAAAACCAGACCACATCATAAGTTATACACACAAGGAAAGCCAATAACAAATCCAAGCTAAGGTAATTAGCTGAGCAGAAAAGGCTAAATGAAAAAATAAAAACTGATACAACATCAAAATTATGGAACCAGCTAACTTGGCAGATTAGGAACTGTCTGTAGAACTGGGCCAAATCAGTGACCTTAATAAAAATGAAACCACCAGAGTGTCTGCTGGTGATGGCAGTGTCATGATAATATACAATTCTACAAAGCAAAAAAGAAAGAGCTTGAGAGCTGGAGACAGAACAATGCTTTACACGGAGGTAAAAGATACTAGACAGAAATGCATATCCACTCACTGGGTTTGTAGCTGGAAATCAACTACAGATGGCATTATATCTAAAGCGAGACTTGTTGGTAGGGGATTTGAAGAAATACAAAATATTCAAAAAGGTTTACCCACTTGTGCCCATGAGTCTTGGAGACTAATAATGGCACTATCAGCTCAACATCAATTGAAGCTACATTCCATGAATATTAAGACTGCATTTCTCCAAGGACAAATATTTCATCACATTTCGCTTCCTTAGGTGGTTTTATGTATACTTATGTGATGAAATATGGTGGCTGAAGAAAAGGGGCTGAGTGATGAATCTCTTTACTGGTATAACAAAGTGAAATCGGTCATGACTGAGAATGGTGGGATTATGTCAACAATGGACCCCACGGTTTTCTATTGGATTTCTCAGGCCGGTTGCTTGATAGGCATACTAGCTTGCCATGTCGATGACTTCATTTGGTCAGGAGACCAACAATTTGATGACTTTATCAAAAACATATGGAAGGCATTTAAAGTGGGAAAAGAGGACAGCAAAACTTTTAAGTATTATGAAATTGATCTCCTCTGTGTTAACGATATTATACAACTCAACCAGGATAAATACACTGATGAAATATCACCAGTTGTTGTGGACCTTATGAGAGCTATGAAAAAAAAAATGAAAAGCAGTCATTGAGATCAAAGGTGGGACAACTATTATGGTTAGCACATCAGAGTCATTCGATGCCTGTGTATTAGCGACAAACATTAAAAATTGCACAGTGCGGGATTTACTACAAATAAACAAATCTATTGCCAGGGCCAAATCATCTAAGCTGTCACTGAAATTTCAACACTTTGAAAGAAATGAAAAAGTACACCTGATGGTATTTTAGTATTTTGCGTCTATGGAAAAATTTCCTGATGGTGGTAGTCAGGTAGGCTCTATAATCCTACTTGTGGGTAAATCTGGTAGATTCTCTCCAATTTGGTAGAGCTCAAAGAAGATCCGCTGCATTGTACATAGCACTTTGACTGCTGAAACTATCTCAGTGTCTGAAGCAAATGACATGGCAGTTTTCATTTCTACACTGTCTTCTGAACTCACAACAGGTAAGCCAAATCCGCATAAACTACCCATAATAAGTGTCACAGACTGCAAATCTCTCATTGAGGCCATAAAATCATCTAAATTGGTTAAAGAAAAATGGCTTAGAATTTAAATCAGTGGAATTAAGGAGCTGATGGATGATGAACAGATAAAGAAGTTCCAGTAGTGTTGGGATAAAATACAATTGGTTGACTGCTTAACTAAGAGAGGCGCATCACCCCTATTTCTAAGGAGCCTACTCCGACAAGGCATAATCAATGAACAAGCACAATTGGCTTCATGATCTAAACTCTTTTTACTTATTTTCTTATTTTCATTTACTTTGGTACACACACTATTAAAAACAAAATTCTTACGAGATTCTTATGCTCTAGTTAGGGTATTCTCCCTTGGACCTTCTCCCTTTGACCTTCTCCCTTTGTTGTGATTGTACCCAGCATGTGAGGGTTCACGTTATTATCTGTGGCTTGTGTGTAACTGGTAGTAGGCGAACGGCCATTACAGGTGTATTGACACGTGAAGCAAGGTGATCCCTTTAACAAACAAATACCTGTTAAATCCATTGACATCCTGTTCATCTATTTCTTTCACAATCTCCCCATTCCCCATGCTCTCTTGATATTGGCAGAAGTTTTGGAGACACCGTGCCCAAGTTTGAACTCGTGCAAGAAACGTAAATGAAAATCATGTTTTGTCAGGTTTGTAATTAAGAGCTTTGATGTTTCCAGTATAATGTCTGAAAAAAAATAAAAATTTATTAAAGAGCCCACATTAATTCATAGGTATATGAAAATTCATCCGAATATATACTGTGAATAATATGTTAAAAATGGCTTTTCAAAATACATCACTTTGAGCGGCCATTATTTTTGCAACAACCTGATGAAATATAACCATGACAGAAATCAAAAAAACATTAAATGCTTTTAGGTTGTGCAAAAGTAGATATACAACAATGGAAACCGAAAATGTGAAAACAAACTGTATTGTATTAATTATAAAAACATATCTAAACTTATATAATAAATAGAACTTTGTCTGTGTGTGTATGTGTCCATTACCTATAGACTCCGAAACGACTGAACCGATTTTCTTTATAGTTTACACAGTTGTACTATAAGCATCTGCGAGAGTTCTTAGCTAAGTTTTGTGTTGAGGTACCCCTGATAAATATCGAAAATTGGGTTATAGAAGGAGTAGTTTGATTTTAATCAAATTTGATACACTCATAGATAAAGACATAAGAAACGATATTCAGAAGTTTCAAGGTTGTAGTTCTTGCAATAGTGCCAAAAATCGATAATATATAAAAGGCAAGATGTTTGTGTGTGTGTGTTTGTTTATCTGCCTGTATGTCTGTATTTTTTTCAGCCCTTTTATTTTAGTTTTTGCTTCAGGTTTGGCTCTAAGTAGGTATAATTGTAGTTCTTAGTCTCAGCCATGATACCATTTACTCAGAGAACTTATTTAGCCTTTAAAATTCAGTTTACAATGAAAAAACTTATTTGATATCGATACCAGGAAATCAAAATTTGACTTACATCCATTTATTTTTCTTTCAGTCTCCAGTTTCACTTTAACTGGAAACAACTATTTCTTTTTAGTTTTTCGTGCCAATGTCCAAAGAATCTGAGCTCCAGGACCATGGAATTAGTTTTAAAGCTTTCATTACATCCGAGCAACGCCGGGCTATACTGCTAGTCAATAATATCTTTTAATACTGTTTTAAATGGATTTGCAGTCCCCATCAGTTAAATTATCATTTTATCTGCTAAAAATTTATTATTATTTTTTTTTTTTTAAATTATTTCACCCCAAGCAAGGCATTATTCCACTGCCACTATTGTGCTTGGGGCTACATAGGGGGAGGTAAATAGGAAGAGTGATTAGATATAGGAAATGTCAGAAGGTGGGTGATAGATAGTTGGGTGGGTGGGAAGAGTGTTTGAAAGAATGGAAGTTAGTTTGTTAGGAGGTGTCTATTGACCTTACATTTAAACTCCTGGAGATTGTAGCCGTCGGGGAAGCAGTCAAGAGAATTCCACAGTCAGGAAGTGTGAGAAAAGAAACTGTTGGAGTAGAAGTTGTGGTTGCATTTTATTGGTTTCACTGTAAAAGGGTGGGATCTAGTTGCTAATCTAGTATCTCGTACAAATTCGAACCTAGAGGGCACCAGTGATCTAAGTTCACCAGAGCAGAAGCTGTGAAAGTATTTATAGAAGAGACACAGGGAAGCCATGTCGCGCCGGTGAGAGAGAGACTGCAGGCGGTCTGCTAAGTCGGTATCGATCACATTACAGACCCTCCACTGTACCTTGTCTAGAAGCCCAAGGAGAATAGCAGGGGCACCCGACCAGATATAGCAACAGTATTCAATGCACGGGTGGATGGTAGATTTATAAATGTGCAGGATAGATTCAGACAGAAAAAACCTCCGGGCCCTGCACAGAGAACCGACTTTCATAGCAGTGGATTTAGCAATGGATTCGATATAGTCATTCCACTTGAGGTCCACTGAAAGTGTGAGACCAAGGAGGCGTAGTGTTTTACTCTCTGGGAGGTAAGCCTGGTCCATGCGAATAGGAGGTAGGTGCGATTGTCTATGATGATTAATTGATAGTAGCTTCGTTTTAGAAGCATTAAAATTTACAAGCCATTTCTTACCCCAGTCCAGTACGGATTGGAGGTCCTTTCCAAGCTTGGCTGCAAGGTTAGAAAAAAACTTACAATTATAATAAATGTATTAAATCCAAAGAATAATTTGCAATGTTATTGGTTCTGAACTGGCATCTTGGCTTCAGACATTATCCCACTGCCATGATGTTGTTTTCCTGTGTCTTCTTCTATAAATATTTTCAAGGTTATAGTTCTCATGAACTTTGCTTTATGGTACCAAGGCTTCATGAATTTAAAAGCAGTATTAGGTTGGCAACAAGGTCTCATCAGTTTACAGTTGAAATGGATAGATGTCATTTCTATGCTAAGTTTCTTTTCTTGTCCTTCTCACTAGTGGAACTCTCTTCTGGCTTCTTGCTTTTCAGTCAAGTTCAATCTACAAAAATTTAAATGCAGTATCAACTGTTATCTTCTGTCTTAATTTCTGTTCTTTTATTGTTCCCTCTCTTCTTGATAATGTTTTTCTTTTTGCTATATTCTTTCACACTTGGTAATCTCTCTATCTGAGATTTAAAGAATATGAGAAAAAGAAAAAATGTCTGGATCTCAATGGAACAATAGATAATGGCTCAGATTGAGAAATCAGAGAAACCGAATTCAAATTTCACTGGAATTTATTATATACACTTACGTTCTAATATCCTTTGAAAAGGTATAAATCCATATCTCTTCTCCTCCCCAATTATGAGAAAATAATAGGACAGACCAGGTCAGCTCCCTTGTATATTCCTGATTTTCTATGATTACCATTCCAACACAACTGTCACCAAAGAGTATAAAAATATAAGATTATGTATTTTGTGTTGTCACTTATCTGTCAAGGCAAATGTTCCAGTAGCAGTATATACCATACACAAGTTGATATATAACATGTAGCTTTGGTTGGCAGCCAGTCTACCACAGGAAGGACTGGCAATCTACTGCAGGAAAAGCTCCAAGTGCTCTCTTGCAACATGCCATGAGCCAGCATGGAAGAGTAGGCTCAAAAAATTAACATATGAATAATCTGCAACAATGCGGAGTGACTGATGATAAATCTCTGCATCTTAATGGTTTTATTTTCTTGGGGGTGAAAAAGTATATACACTCTTTCTTGCTTTCTTGAGTAATTGAATGACATAGTAGATAACAGCCATGTAATGCATGTTATCATTTAAAAGAACTTCATCACCCCTCAGAACAAAACACATTATATAGATTTTTTTTTAATTTTGTCATTCAATTATCCAACATCTTTCTGATATATAGAACTTTATATATCATATTTTCCCATATTATTTATGTGGAAAAAATATCAAACATTATATGAACACAAAAATTTTTCAATATCTTTATTCTTCCAGTTATATCACAGTTACTGCAGCTAAAGTATTGTAACAACAAACTGGTGTTAGAGGTTCAATAATTCAATACAGAGGATCTGTCAAAGCCAGTCATTAAAACTGATACAAACCAAGATAGAATTCTTTTGTGAGAAAATGTTTCATGAAAGATTTCATTTTGAAAGACCACTTAATTCCAATTGGTTCATAGGTTACAGACAGACATTAAAACCTGTCACATGAAAAATCTTATTCATAGATTAAATCCATCAAGGTTAAGAGAGAAAAAAAACTGTCCTGTAAATTCTTTATGTCTTGAATGATTTCTGTCCCTCAACAACACAAGAATATATGTAAGATACAATGTATGTAAGATACAATAGACTGTTTTGAACCATGACCTTTAGTTGATATTTTCTTGGCAACCTGCTTGTGACTTTCTGAAGTAAGCCTTCAATATTTCATCACTGTTCAGCTTAGCATCCAGCCTTTGACAGCTCATGTTTCAGTAATCTGCAAAATTAATAATTGATTTTGCAAGCTTTATTCATGATTCCATAAAAAATTAGTAGATTATTAGGCATGTTGGTTTCACAAGCAAAGTGTAGAAGAATATATTTATAAAAATAAAAAATATTCAAACAAAAATTAAATGTTTGTATGCAAATGTTACAAAAAAGTGTTTTTTATTCATTGTCATTGGCCCTTTAAGTTTAATTTTTATATTTATTATAAGTCTATGAATTTACATCTTTATTATACAAAATTGTTTTTGTAGATTTTCTAGATGGACAGATGGTGTAAGGGTTAACAGGTTTGTATAACAAATTAGCAGACAAAGTTTCAATTCTGGTCCTGTTTGTTACATTCATTTTCACACAGATACTTTTCAGAAAGTATAGGTATGAACCAGTCTCTTTCCCACAAGCTATGGGTTAAAAAACAGGAAAGACATGACTCTATGATTGACAACCAGTCTAGGAGAAGGACAATTTTGAATTCAAAATTGTATGTAACCTTGTTGAAACATTTTGCAGACAAATTGTACATGTCACAATAACTTTATTACCTCAACTTGGGTTAATAAGTAGTTTTTCTTATATTCAGCATTGGTTTAACTGTATCACTGCCATATTAGTTTACTTGATTCTATTTTGAATAAGAAATCACTCTGTTATTCATGATGGTATAAGTTTTTCATTTCTAGACAGAATAAAACAAAGTGTCAGGTTAATGTCTTTGTGGCAGGTAGCAGGGGTAGATCCAGGCTTTTTAACAAATGGGAGTTCAAATAGAAAAATTTAAGGTTATATAAATATAAAATAAATATCTAAAGGGTAAAAAAATCAGTATTTGTCTATATTTCTGAGATGTGGTATTGTAACTATTTACACTGTACAGATTGTTGTCCTCATCTTCATTGTCACATTTACAACTTTTTGATGGTTGTAAGCTCCAGCCTTCTTCTAGTTATATGCACTAAAATTTTATACTGAAAAGGTATGGCATGAGGAACTAGAACATCCTATCCTGGTAGATGGAATAAAGGGTTCAGTTCAAAATTCCAATGTATGTCACCTGTAGAAGGCCGAATCATACAATAACCGAAACATAGTAAGTATAACAACAAAGATGAGGACAACAGTCGGAAGAATGTAAATAATTTAAAACATCGAGCATTAAAGGCAGGAATGTAAGAGTTGCATTTTACATGAACATTTAACTCAGTGATTTTTCTTTTTGCACTGCAGTTGACAGAATTGTAGAGTAAAGATAGAAATCCATACCCTAAGAGAAAAGATGATTCTGTCCATCACTCATTGTGTGTGTGACTTTCTCTTGTTTATCTCTGTGTTGTGTTTCAGCAATTTATATGTGCTCCTGCCATTTAATATACATATGCTTGAATCTCTGATATCTACAATCTTCAAAAGTTTAAATTCAATGTCAATTGTCACTTTTTTTCTACTTGATTCCTGTCCATCTCTTATCATTTCTTTGACATTCTTTGTAGCTTTTTTATTCTCTAACTGTATAACCCCCTGTGCACTAGAGTCAACTTTACCATTGCTTAGGGTGGAAATGGTTATAAAAAGAAACTTGTATGCCCACACATATGAGAGTGGGCTGACAACTTCACAGGCTGATAATGAAGGAGTGAGCTAGAACTGTGAAATTTAGTATTCATTAACTTCAGTTTCTCTTATTAATAAAAACATTGTTTGTTTTTTTTCAGGTAAATTGACATCTGACTGTTGAAAGTGGACTTTAAAAGTAACAAGTAAAAATGGACAAAATTTGGTATTGTGGTTGTTATCAAGTACCTGCAGGTAAATCATCTAGTCCTCAAGGACATTCGTGCTGACATGCATTTTTTTTTTATAATTGTTTCATCCCCAAGCAATGCAGTATTGCCACTGATGCACAGGGGAATACATAAGAGGAGAGGGAAGAGAAAGAGCAACAGGTAACAGGGGTGTCAGAGAATGGGTAAGAAAAGGATGAGAATATTGGTGTGAATAGAGTTGTATGATAGTAGTGTTGAAAGGGATAAGAACAGGAGGGGTCAGTGAAAGTTGGGCGTGTCAAGGAGATAAGAGATTGAGATTGCATTTCAATTCTTGGAGATTGTAGCTATCTTGGAAGCAAGTACATGGAAGAGAGTTCCACAGGTGAGAAGTGCAAGAAAAGAAGCTGATAGAGTAGAAGTTGCATTTACATTTGATTGGTTTCACAGTAAAAGGGTGGGACCTAGTTGCTCATCTAGTAGCTTGAGTAAATTCATATACAGGGGGGCATCAGGGTGTTAAGCTTGTTGGAGCAGAAGCCGTTAAAGTATTTATAGAAGAGACAGAGGGAAATCACATCATGTCAGTGAAAAAGTGACTGGAGTCAAACTACCAGTTTGGGATTGACCACATTGCGGATCTTCTCTGGATTTTGTTGAGAACCCTGAGATGAATAACAGGTGCATCCAAACAGATGTGACAGCAGTATTCAATGTTGTTACATTAAGGAATGACACTCTTACTTTATCAACAGTGCAAAAGTGAACATCTGAATTAAGGAAGGGAAGAGAGAGAGTTTTGAAAATGTTCCAAGGTCTGGAAATCCTACAGCTGATACTACTAAAGAAAATACTGATCGTATTCACCACTTGGTTATGGATGAGTAGTATTTGACTGTAAATCAAATAGACAATACTATTAGTGTAAAAGTGAACATCTGAATTTAAGGGAAGGGAAGAGAGAGTCTTGAAAATGTTCCAAGGTCTGGAAATCTGGCAGCTGATACTACTAAAGAAAATACTGATCGTATTCACCACTTGGTTATGGATGAGTAGTATTTGACTGTAAATCAAATAGACAATACTATTAGTGTAAAAGTGAACATCTGAATTTAAGGGAAGGGAGAGAGAGTTTTGAAAATGTTCCAAGGTCTGGAAATCCTACTGCTGATACTACTAAAGAAAATACTGATCGTATTCACCACTTGGTTATGGATGAGTAGTATTTGACTGTAAATCAAATAGACAATACTATATCCAACAAAAAAGTTGGAAATATCTGGCATGGCAATGATGTTTGCTCAGTAGGTGCCATGTCTTCTAACAAATGGTCAAAAGTGCCCAAGCTGATTACATCATAGGTATATCTCAAATTGTTTGATTTCACTGGTTCCATAATCCAGGATAAGTATGATGATCATTATTTTGAATCAGATAAATAAGACATTCTGTGCAGTGGAAATACCCGTCCTCACCTGTCTCAAAGAAAACCTAGGTCGTTTCATCTGCAGGGAAGGTAATGACTTCAGATATTAGGATGCAAAAACACTGTGTTTATTGGCTATCTTCAAAAGGGCCACAACTATCAATGGAGAGTACGATGCCAACTTACTGACACAGTTACAAAAAACCCAATGCCCAGGAAAATTGACAAAAGGAGTCTTGTTTTATCAGGATAATGCTCTCGTGCACAAGTTCTTGGTTTCAATGGTTGCTGTGTGTGACTATGGCTTTGAACTAGTTAACCACCACCCCTATTTTCTTGATTTGATTATCATCTGTTCACCAACAAAAAAGCACTTAGTTGGGATCTAGTTTCACAGTGATCTGCAGCTGATGACTTTTTTGACCAACAGGATGAACAGTCTTCTTTGAAAAGTCAGATGTCATTTTACCAGGAAAAGAAAAACACTTGGTTGGGATCCAGTATCACAGTGATGATGATGTCATATCTGCTGTTGATAACTTTTTTCACCAACAGGATGAACAGTCTTCTTTAAAAAGTCAGATGTCAGTTTACTTGGAGCAAAGCAATGCAATTACATTGATTTACATTTACAAAAAAGGCATGCATTTGAATATGTGATTTTTAATCATTTGATGTGGCGAATTCAAATTTCTGAACAGTTTTGCTCTATCACCTCTAGTTGTTTTGCTTTCACTTAATATACAGCATATATATTCAATATATAATGTGCTTGTTCTCTCTGTTACAAAGGCATATTACAGAAAAAACCACAAAGATACAGAACATTGGTAGAACTAATTAACTTGGATAGTACCATACATCCACATCATAGTACTGCAAACAGTCAGTAGTGGATTTTCTTGAGGGATCTCATGTACTTTCCTTCCAGTGTGTCATGCAGGCATACCAAGCAGAAGTTACCTATCATGCTGGGGTTCCACTTGCCTTGGTAGCTTTTTCCTAATTTAGTAATATCTTGGTGGAACCTTCATCCTCATCATTCAGGGCTCTGAGGTTTGCAGTGAAGAAAATTAATTTTAAGTGATATTTTTCATATTTTTTTAATCTAAAATCCACACCCCCAAATTTAGATTAGAACAACAATTTTTATGCTTGCCTCAATTTCTATGTAAAGCACTGTTCATCAATAAGAAGAATTGAAATTAATGCATGCAAGATGTCACAGCTTTGACTTTGTGCCTCTCTTCAGACCATCTGGGTAGAAAAATTGAAGGCTGCTTTCTTGCCATGAAATCATGTAATTAGTTCATTGTAACAGGGTTTACAACAGATGGGTGGGGCCCAGGATTTGTCTTGATCTCCAATTTTACAGTTAAAATAAAAGTAAGCAGTTTTCAAGAGGGGAGTATTTATTGGCATTCTGCAACTGTTATGAAATCTTCATATATGTAACAGAATGAATTCCCTTGTTGATGCATCTTCTGTAGAGGTATGTATTAGTCCACAAAAATATTATGAAAATTAACATTGATCATACTTATGTTTATGTCCATGCATACCAAGTATTCCAGTTGAATTCATTGCATTCACTTACACACAAATACCCTTGGGAAAGGTATTAATCCGTCTCTTCCTTCCAGTTATGGGTTAAATAACAAGACAGATTGGGTTCTATAGCTTTGGCTGGCAACCAGTCTACCACAGAAAGCAATGGCAGCCTACTGCGGGATAATCTTCTGCCCAGTCAGTCATGTCTTTTTTGAGACATGATCACCCAAGCATGTTTCACGTATGGCACTTAACTGACAGATACCAAGTATTCAAATTTGAAGAGGATTTCATTTTGCCTTCAATTAAACTTTGCCCACTGGGCTGATCATAGGCAGCCAAAGGTGGTTATTATGTAAGTTTTTTTTTTAATAAGACAATTTCTAAAATTAAAAAAAAATAGGACACATCTAGCATCATTGAATACATGTAGATGTATACATTTACTTACAGGAAATGAGTGAAAACAGATTTGTTTAATTTGAAATCAGCATACCCAAATTTAAGTTAGAACAACTGTTTTATGCTTGCCTCAATTTCTATGTAAAGCACCGTTATTAATTAATAAGAATTGAAATTAGTGCATGCAAGATGTCACAGCTCTACTCCTTCCTAGTTAGCTTTTGAACTTTTCAACCCAACCTTGTACACAAACAATTTGACTAAGTTCCTATATTTAAGAATACTGGAGAAACCATGGGCACCTCTAATTATTGCCCTACCAATTTTTGGCAAAGTGTTTGAAGCCATTATCAATGCCAAGGTGGTTCAACATCTCACAATCTCTTCTATGACAAACAGTATAGTTTCCGCTTCACCAGGTCTACTGCTGATATGATAACGACCATCACTGAGTATATATACAAGGCTCTTGACAAGAATGGTAAAGCTAAAACTGTTGCCCTGGATATCTGCAAAGCTGGCATGCTGGCCTTCTATGCAAGCTGTGGGGCTATGGTATAACTGAACAATTGTTTGACCTAATTCAGTCATTCCTTTCAAACCGCACAATGAAGGTAGTACTGAATGGACATGCCTCCTGATACTATCATACAAACACGGGTGTCCCTCAGGACTCTGTTCTAGGTCCAACACTGTTCCTGATCTTCATTAATGATCTCCCCGATGTAATCAGGTCCAAAGTAGGCATATACACCGACGACAACATTGTTTATTCTCGCCTTGATCAAAAATCTGCTGAGGCTGACACAGTGAACCTCACTGCTGAGCTTGAAAAGGACTTCCAGTCTGTAGTGGACTGAGGTAAAAAAAATGGCTTGTGAATTTTAATGCTTCCAAAATGAACCTGCTATCTGTTAACTATCATGAACAATCCCTTCATTAGCCTGGATCAGGCTAGCCTCCCTGAAAGCAAAATGTTGCGCTTCCTCAGGTTAACTCTCTAAGCAGAGTGGAATGACTATATCAAATCCATAGCTAAATCAACTGCTCAGAAGGTCAGTTTACTGTATAGGGCCAGGAAGTTTTTCTCTTCTGAATCTATCCTGCACATATATAAATCTACCATCTGCCTGTGTATTGAATACTGCTGCCACATCTGGTTGGGTTTCCCTGCTATTCACCTCAGGGTTTTTGACAAAATTCAACAGAAAATCTGTAATGTGATCAATCCCAGCATGGCAGCTCAGATGCACTCACTTTCTCTGTGGCGTAATGTGGCTTCTATATGTCTCTTCTACAAATACTTTCACAGCTTCTGCTCCGATAAAATTAGCTCACTGGTGCCCCCTATGTATGAATTTACTCAAGCGACTAGACTAGAAACTAGGTCTCACCCTTTTATAGTGAAACCAATAAAATGTAATCCCAACTTCTACTCTAGTAGCTATTTTTCTCGCACTTCCTGTCTATGGAATTCTCTTCCATATACTTGCTTCCCCAACAGCTACAATCTCCAAAAATTTAAATGTAATGTCAATTGTCATCTCCTATCTCTCTGACTTGCAACCCTTTCTCTCATGCTCCTTTCTTCATCCACTTCATTCTCATCACACCAGTATTCTCTTTGTTCTTATAACCATTTTCTGACACCCCCTATAACCTTGTCATTCTTTCTCATCACTTTCCTGCTATGTAGCTCCCAGTGCACCAGTGTTGTCAGGCTTGCTTGGGATGAAATGATTTAAAAAAGAAAAAGATATTGAAATAATACATTCCCTTTCTACTTACTAAGCTAACCTGGGCTGAGTAATACAATTAAAGTTTAAAATTAGGAAGAAAAAAACAATTTTTTTGAAAAAACCCTAGAAAATGGATATTATGTCCAGGGTGTGATAGCTATGATTTGTTTTCTTGGCCTTAAGGTGACAATATTTCTAACTATAAAAATATGAACAAATACAAATATGGATTTATAAAACAAACAATAACTATTTTTTAGGCAGAGCACTGGTGCTGTGGAAAAGAAAAAAATATGAGTCTCTGTTAGAGCAATTAGTTCATTATTGGAATGCAAGCACTGATCATAAATCAGATGTGCAAGCTTTTTGGGAACATATTTGGTTTTAGTATGTGAAGAAGCTCATATTTAAAAATAAATCCAATTGTTCTTTGGTGGGGTATTATTTCAAATTCCTTGTCTGAGGGTAATGAATGGAACTTTATGGCATCAATATATTGTCTCTGTTGTGTTGATCTAGTTGCTTCTTATCTGTCACTATACTGCTAACTGTTTAAATGCTGATTCTCCTCTGCTTGTATTGGTAGGGACAGGCTCACTTTGTACACTTTTTAAATTCTGGATTTTCTATTTCATTGGCCAACATTGACTTCTTAATTCTGATTTGCTAGTTTTGTTATTTTACTAAAACTAGGTCTGTGTGGTATTTACATTACAGTGTCTAAATATCTGCATTAATCCTGACTACATCCATTCATGTGCAGGAAAATATCTTCGAGGTTTTTGGAGCTGCAATAATCATTAAAAAATTACTTTTAATCTTTTTACTTTTCATTTTGTAGTAATATTTTTAGATCTAACATTGAGTTAAAATATCCATGCACACGTTCAAGTGTGCATATGAAATTGAATTGTACATCTATGTCACAAATGTTAATTTGCCATTCTGTCTGGCAAATATCTATTGACAGCAGAAAAAGAGTATAAACTGGCCCTTTAAAGATATTGTTATGACGCCTGTATTTAAACTTGATATATTTCATAATAAATTTAGTATTTTAAATGGAAAAACAATTTAGATTTGAAATGTGATCATCTTACTGTCAGCAAAGCAAAAGATACAGAATTTGTAATAATAATAATAATAATAATAATAATAATCAGACATTTATTATAGAAGGCAATAAATAAATAATTTTATGAAGAATATCAGATGAAAAACAAAATAATAATGATAATAATCTAAATCTAATCTAAAGTTATTTATAAATGGAACTTTGTGTGTGTCCATTACCTATAGACTCTGAAATGGCTGAACCGATTTTCTTGAAAATTTACACAGTTGTACTATAAGTGTCTGCGAGTATTCTTAGCTCTGTTTTGTGTTGAGATACACCTAATAAATAACGAAAATTGATAATCAAAAAAATCAGGTTATAGAAGGAGTGGTCCGATTTTAATCAAATTTCATATACTCATAGACAAAGACATAAGAAATGATATTCAGAAGTTTCAAGGTTGCAGTTCTTACAATAGTGCAGAAAATCGATTATATATATATATATATATATATAAAAGGCCAAGATGTTTGTGTGTGTGTGTCTGTTTATCTGCCTGTATGTCTGTATTTTTTTTCAGCCCTTTTATTTTAGTTTTTGCTTTGGGTTTGGCTCTGAGTAGGTATAATTGTAGTTCTTATTCTCAGCCATAATACCACTTACTAAGAGGACTTATTTAGCCTTCACAATTCAGTTTACGATGAAAAAAATTTATTTGATATCGATACCTGGAAATCAAAATTTGACTTGCATCCATTCATTTTTCTTTCAGTCTACAGTTTCACTTTAACTGGAAACAACTATTGCTTTTTAGTCTTTTGTGCCAACGTCCATAAAGTCTGAGCTCCAGGACCATGGATTAGTTTTAAGGCTTTCATTACACCCAAGCAATGCCAGCTAAGAACACTCGCAGATGCTTATAGTACAACTGTGTAAATTTTCAAAAAAATCGGTTCAGCCGTTTCGGAGTCTATAGGTAACGGATACACACACACACACAAAGTTCCATTTATAAATAAGTTTAGATTTAGATTTAATCTCATTTATTCTATATATTGGGATTATTATATTCATTTGAAGTAATACATGTATTTATTATTATTTCTTTCAACTTTTTTCCAGTTCCTGGATTTCTCTGTCTTTATATTTATTTGTTTTTGTACAACTAACCTGAAGCTCATTTGTCTTATTTTGACTCTGTTTTTGCTTACCTAAACTTATATTTATCAAATTTGCATGTTCTACTGTCTGTCTTTGTTTTTATCAATTGGTAGTTTATTTGTTAGTACTGTCAAAATGGCAGTATAGATTATTTTTATTGTATGACTTTATAATCTTTGACTATTTTAGGCTTACATACTAATTTATATTTTTATATTTCCTTCTATCTTTTTTTCACAATTATCAAACTTTTCAATATTTGTTGCTGTCTATTTATGACAACTCTTTTGTCATTTGTCTTACTTTCTAGTGAATAACTTTATATATATTTAAAAAAAAACATTAATTTTTGGGGAGCTTCTAAAACACATGATGTATGTGTTGTATTGCCACGTTGGATATGATACATAGAGAAAGTGTGATGCAGTATTATTCAGCACAATATCTGGTGCTAAACAGTTATACACAGACTAGTACAATAGTTACAATAACAGGCAAGACAGAACTTAAAACACAAAGAAGAGGGGTTTAGATCGCAATAGTTATTGAAGTAATCAGTCCAAATATTACTTGAATGACACTCAAATGCTACTATTCCTTACTTAAATAGATCATTTCAGACCATGGCTATTCGAACATTGAGAGTGCTGCAGAGGTGTTAGCCACTCTACAACAGTATGTTCATATATCATTCTAAGGTTTTTATATCTAGAAACAGTAGTGGGGACAAGCTCCCACTGTTTATAAAAATGCTCCTATGTCATGCATAACAAATAGACTCTTCAGAGCTGAAAAAGGGGTCACGGCACCTCATAACCATAAACTGCTTCAGATATATTAAGCTCATCAGCCCGGAAAGTCAGTTCATCTAGGGGAAGAAAAATCCTGATTTTAAACCACCACTAACTTGCAACTATATCTAAACATGGTCATAGTTATGGAAGTAAATTGAGTTTAGATTAGATTCTTGAGGATGTGACTGTCAACACTAACACACTTCCAGAAACTCCTGCAGCCAAACCAGCTTCAAATCTAATGCCATATTAATTTCTATGGATCTTCTTCTTATGGCTGAGATTAAGACCATGTGGTTTCTCGGTGACATGCAGCCTTATTTTGGTCTTGATAGATGATAGGAAATAACTTTTATTAGTTGTGTCTTATAATGTCAATAATAAACAAAGATCTTTAATAATTTTTCTAATCAAAAATTAATTACACAGAAATAATTTCTTTAGGATTACATTCCTTCTTTACTTTAAAATTTTTTAAAGTCTTAAGGCTTATTCCTGTTATGCTGCATTTTCTATGTTTTTGGTTTTTCTTTCAGTATCTTAACTTAGATTTCTTTTTACACAGATCATTACTTAAATATCAACAAACTAATAACTTCAAATACCTGCTCTATATTTTATGTTGCTTGTTCCTCGAAAAAAAAAAAAGTTTCTATCTGTTATGGTCTAAAGAACAAAATTTCTTTGATGCAAACAACTTGGCATCCAAGTTTATAACAACTTGACAGAAATGAATTGACAAGAATCATTTTTGGGTTGCCTGCTGATTACAAAAAGAAAATTAAATAAAATGAAAAGAAACTGGGAAGAAAAAAACTGAAAGAAAAATGGATAAAACAAAATGGCTACCTCATTTTTATTATTCAGACAGATTCTGATCTCTTGAGGCTTTATTTAAAAGTATTAAAAAAAGAGAAAGAATACATCTCACTTGAATCAATTTTTTGCCTGCCTGATCTTCAGGCAGGGATTTTATTTGATTATTAACCGATTAAATTTTTCTGGAAGAGACCAAAAGACAGCAATTGTGATTTTGATGTCTGAGGCGTGAGAATCCTGCAGGCAAATTTGGTTTTGCTGTCTGCAAGTACATTTTTTATATTCTTACCATCACTATCATTACTCTAATGATACTATTACAATCATTCAACTCTTACTGCAAGTATCATTGCCACTGCTTCATCATAGCAAAAATATGCAAAATGGACCAAGTGATGGCTTGGAGGGATGTGCGTTGTGGTGCAGTGGATATCAACTCGAAATGACAAATCGGGGAACCGAGTTCGAATTCCAGTTGAATTTCTTACATTCATTTGCGCACAAATACCCTTGGGAAAGGTATTATTCTATCTCTTCCCTCCAGTTATGGGTTAAATAACAGAACAAATTGGGTTCTATAGCTTTGGTTGGCAACCATTCTACTGCAGAAAGTAATGGCAATCTACTGCAGGATAATCTTTTGCCCAGCCAGTCATGTCTCTTTTGAGACATGATTGCCCAAAATGTGTATGATGTATGGCACTTAACTGATTGATGACTTGGAAATTATGACAAACAATTCTACATACTTACGAGATTATGCTAAACATATTTGTTGCTTTTAGCACAATGTTTTTGTAAATTTATCGCTTGGCCTATTTTAAATCTCTGCTGCATCCAGTGAGAATGGGGTCTTCTTTATTTTTATTTGTTTTTTCTGTATTGCACTTCTGCAACCCCCCCTAAAAAAAGTAGGGGGTTACTGAATGGAATTTTTTTAAGGATATAAGTATTATAGATTATGAGGATTTATAGGATAGATAATGTTTGACTTTTTACCTTAAAGGTAATAAAAAGTTCTTCAAAAGCTGTTCACTTAATCTGAAATCTGCGGAAAAAAAAGCAATTGAGATTTTGTCTATGAGCACTGATTGAACTTTCATGCTCATACACTTTGAATCCAATTTTCCCTTTACTCTCATGACAACTTAGCTTATAGTTTTGTTGAGGTTATGGCGGGTTATCCATTCTTTTCCAGTTTATAGTGGGAATCCTTTCTAGTGAAGGGTAGTTGTATATTGTTGCAGATTAATGGAATTTGGCCTTGTTATAGATAGCCCACTATAAGTCATAAAATGATTATAAATCAAGAAAAGCAAATTGAGTTGAAAAATAGCATTTTATATATACACATATCAATTGAGGTTTTTACAATTAAAGTAATACTTGAAGTATAGGTCCAACAGCCGTTAAAATGTTCATGGCAAGAAAATGCTGATAAGAGAATTAATGCTTAGGAATGTGGGAGCATTGTAAGTAAGGAATGTCTTTGATGTATTCGCTCCTTAGGTCAGTAAGTAGTTTTGAGACAGTGAAAGATAAGAGGAGAGGGAAGGGAGGCTAGGATAGTAAGCCACTTGACGTAGGTCAAGGGGATACTGATTACACTCCTCTCTCTCGAGTTGGGGTCTGTCTGGCGATGCTTTCTGTATCGGCTTTTTATTTCAACTTTTTGGATCACAGGTGATCATTTGGGAATTCATATCCGTATTTGACTCTGGGCTTCCCATTGGCCGATAAATAAAATTTGCGTAGGCTTGCAAACTGGAAATTTAATATTTAATTAGTTTTTAGTTTTCAACCGAAACATCTGCACGAACCCAGATGCGCACCGACGAGTTTTGGTCATTTGCTTTTTGTTTGTGAGGATGCGAACATCTGGTCCCTCGTTTTTGCTCGGCCGGTATCACCACAAGGTCATGTCATAACAGTAGGCATAGAAGTGACACTGATGCTAGATAAATATATTGGGATAGAGCAAGGGTGGTGTTGGTCAAAACACAATCTCTCTAATGACATCATACTTGGAAATTAATTACTATATAGGACTATTATTTTTAATGTCATTTTTATCATTGGTGATTACTGTCTTGCTATAATATTTTTAGATATATAATATCTGATCATAATATATTGTAAAGTGGTATAGACATTACCAACAAAAAACACGTAGCTTTGGCTGAGTGTTTGTATTTACTTTATACTAATACACTAGTAAAAGACTGTGAATTTACTTCTACACTTATATAAGATTTCTGGACTTGTTTCAAGTGTGTGAAATTAACCAATTGTCTACCAAAGAACAACTGCTAAGATTAATTTTTCCATAGAATGTAATTGAGATAAAACATACATTGTGCCTCTCTGGAGGACCTTAGTGTTCTCCATGAATCTCATGTTGAATTGGGTATAACATGACACAGATTAGTACGCAGCATACATTACTCTAAACTCACTTGACAACATACAGATAAGTCTGATAATTCTGTCAACAGATAACTCTTCTCAAAAGTAATTTTATTACAATCTTTCATCAGAACTTAACGCACATGTATATACATAAAAGGTCATCTCGACATACATTCATCCCTTTTGTATTTTTTCTATTTAGTTTGCTTAGGCAATAAAATGTGTTGTTAAGTGAATGTCATTGTATATTCAGTTTTACAAATAAACTGCAATGCATCAAATAAACTATAGAATTATGGACATATCATGTTGAAACACTAGTTCTCGTATGAAGTTAAGCAATGTTGAGCCTGGGCAGCATCTAGATAAGTGACTGCTGTAATCTTGGATGTGCATGTGGTATAATGGATAATGGCTCAAAATTGAAGATTATAGAGCTGAGTTCCAGTTCAGTTTGTTATGCTCACTTATGATTAAATATTCTTGAGAAAGGTATGAATTCATTTTTTCTCCCCGCAGCTAGAGGTTAATTAGGAAGGACTTACATCAGTAAACCATTATTATCTAAAAAAAAATAATTCTTATAATTTAAAAATATTTCCTGGCTTTAAATAACCAGCAAATGGTTGATAAACCATGAAAAAATTAATCAATCTAGTAACCAATATGCAAATATTCCTCAAACCCAGGCTAGAAGGTGGAGAATTCTTATTCTATATAAGCTGTGGCATTTCGATTGCTTGCTATTCAACTCTACTTGTTTTTTGGCAATTTCTGCAATCAAATGGGCTACTGTGGTGATGTATTACCATACCACTATTAAAAACAACATTTGAGACCAGGAAAATGAGATCAATGACCTACCCATTTTAAAAATATCTATGCAGAAATTGCTGTACAAAAACCTCTTGTATATCAAAAAGACATCAATAAAATGCTGGTCAACCTAGCCAGGGGGAAATTGTAATATGGAGAACTAAGCATTTATCTATTAGTACTTTTCTAGGTAATTTTCTTCATGCCAAGATATACTAATTCCATAATACACACAAATCCATTCTAAAGGATTCAGTTAAGTGCCATACGTGATACACACTTGGGCAATCATTTCTCTTTAGATACATGACTGACTGGGCAGAAGATTATCCCGCAGTAAGGTTGCCATTAATTTCTGCGGTAGACTGGTTACCAGCCAAGGCTATAGAACCCAGTCTGTCTTGCTATTTAACCCATAACTGGAGGGAAGAGATGAACTAATACCTTTCCCAAGGGTATTTGTGTGTAAGTGAATGCAAGGAATTCAACTGGCCATCCTTCCTCATTGCATGTCCCAGGAACTTCAGCTGTCTATGGATTCTTCTTCTATGTGCCTTGTCCCTTCAGGACGTAGGCGATCATGGCCTTCCACATTTCCCTATCCCTGATGGCTCTGAGCATGCCTTCTCCAGTTACACCATGCAATCCTCATTCTGTCATCCTCCTGATTAGGTCCTTCAAATATGTTATCCATTACTTTCCCCTGTCTCTTTTTTTCTCTATTTGGCCTGTTAGTATCAAATTCTCCAGCCCGTCCTTCCTCATTGCGTGTCCCAGGAACTTCAGCTGTCTACGGATTACCCACCCAAAAACATTGTAAAAAAAGACAAGTTGCAAACATATTGTTACTCTGTTACTATTTTCATTGAAATGTTTTAATTAGCTACTTTTATTAGTTCTACCAGTTCAGACCTTCACAGCTAATGCAAATCCTGCTATGTACACTGAAACAAAACATTCCCATTCTCTTCTTATTTCATTAGAAAGTTCCCAAATTTCCCTAATTTGTGGAACAGACTTCTGAGTGGATACTTCCTGATTGCTACAATCTTAACCTTTTGATATATCCCAGAAAGGAATATCAGTGTAAAGATTAGTGGAAGAATAGTACTCGACACAGGAAATAGATAAAACAGATTTATTGTAATACTGTACAATTAACAATAAGATACAGATAAACAATCAACGAGTAGTAGCAGAATAAACTATCAAATAGAGAATGCCTTCGCCTAAGATGTTTGTTTCCTCTCGTACCGCTTGTTACCATCCTTTATAATCTAGAGCATTCCATTCTCGGAGATGGCAGGATGTTTCACTATAACACCTCTTCAAGTCTATGGTCAACCATTTGCTTTCCTTAAATGTCCTCATACTTCTTACCTTCTCCTTTTACACTCATAGAACAATAACCCTCAACATTGAGTTATTCTTAAGCCATATATTGACTGGACAGTTAGTAAAAAAAAATTCTCCAAATATGGCAATTACTCATCTCTAAATCTAAGACATTAATGGAAACCTTGAAATTTTTTTGCTTTTAATTTAGTCAAGTTCCTCTCATACAAGGCCCAAGAGCCACTCACTGTAGAGAGTTATTAAAAAAGTGTCATATGAATGTAAGAAGAGTTAGAAGAAAGTGAAGAGAATAAGGACAAGAAAGATAACAAATGACCCTTGAGTTGCAGAGATTAAGATTGTGTTTAGTGATGCATCTGTGCAAGAGTTTGTTCTACAAAGTAGCAGTTCTCAGAGAAAAAAAAGATCTCTGTGTGAAACTTCCTCCTTATAAATTGAACATGAAGGAAATATGGTGGATTTGATTTTGTATAAATTGGTGGCACTAAAAAAAAGAGCACATCTGAACATTTTCCATGGAAATAGCAGCAGAGTTGCGAAAGACTTGCACTGTTGACTATGGCGAAAGAGAATGGAATACAAACATAGTAATATCAAAGTTGTTATAGTTTTAAAAAAAATATTGGTATATTAGATAGATTACAATAAATGATTGTATAATCACATTTTTTTAATTTCTCAAGTATTTTTCAGAAATGATTTTTGGTTGGTTATTTAGTTTTTATGGCATATCAACCTCAGCGGGTCATTTATTGCCAACTAAATTTTATTTATTTATTGCTAAGTAATATTTAGGTAATACCTTTTTCTTTCAACAATTTATTGTTGCTTTTTTTTATATAAGTCTAGTAATACTTTTTTCTTTTCGAGTGTCAAGATTCATTAGAATTTGTTTTTAAGGGTAGGGTCCCCAAGTTCTACCCTTGTTATTTAACCCATAACTGGAGGGAAGGGACAGATTAATATTTTTCCCAAGGGTACCAGTGCTTAAGTGAATGCAGGGTATTCAACTGGAATTCAAACTCGGCTCACCGATTTCTCTTTCCGAGCAGATATCCACTGTACTACAACGCACATCTGTCACTAAGCGCTTACAGCACCTGGTATTCCCAAGCAGTCACCCATTTAAGTACTGATCAGGCTCAATGTTGCTTAACTTTGGTGATCGAGCAAGAACCGGTGTATTCAACATGATATGGCTGTAAGCCTTTCAGAAATGAGTATATGTTCTAAATAATGGTGATAATATACGAGTGATGAAGACTTAAAAAACTGGAAAACTTTGAAGTATTTTATTATACACCCCCACAAAAAAAATTAAAATCTAAAAGAAACAGAGTAAAGGGATTATGCCAAGCTTGTTTACGTAATACTAAATATAATTGACAAGATTTACTGAATTAAAAAATCTAAAGAATTCATAGATAGCCACGAATGTTTCCCCATACAGATAAAACAAATCTTCTTCTTACAGCATTCTCTTTCTTCCAACCAATTCTTTAGAGCAGTCTCTCTTTCTCTCTCTCTCCATCTTAGAGCTTTATCTCTTTCCTACTTTCTCCTTGATTTCTTTCTTTCTGATATACTCCTTTGAGCTTTTTCTTTTTCTAACCTCTCCCTTTGAATCGTCTCTCTTTCCTACCAACTCCTTAGAGATCTCTCTCTTTCTGACCTTTGGGCCTTTTCTTTTTCTAACCTCACCCTTTGAGCTGTCTCTCTTTCCTCCCACCTCCTTAGAGTTTTATAACTTTCTTACCTCCATCTTAGAATTTCTCACCGACCTTCCTCTTAATGCTTTCTCTCTTTTCTACTTCCCTCTTAGAACTTTCTATCTTTTCTACTTCCTCTTTAGAGCTTTCTTTCTTTCTGACATTTGTCTTAGAGAATTCTCTTTCCTACCTCCTTCTCAAGGATTTTTCTCTTTCCAATAGCTTACAGCTTTCTCTATTTCCTACCTCCTCCTTGCAGATTTTTTTTACTACTCCCTCTTTAAAGCTCTCTCTCACTATCCTACTTCCTCCTAAGAGCTCTTCTTTCACTATCCAATCTCCTAAGAGCATTTTCTCCCCTGCCTCCTTAGAACACTTTTTCCTACCTTCTCCTTAGAACTCTCTCTCTCTCTGTCTCCTAGATCCTCCTTAAAGCTCACTCTCTTCCCTACTATTTCTATTTTACTTTCTCCTAAAAGATCTCTATCCTGCTTCCTTTTAAGTGCTCTCTCTCTCTTTAACCTATTTTCTCCTCAGAGGTCTCACTTTATCCTATGAGGTTGTTACAAAAATAATGGCCCATTTCAGAAACATAATTTTATTCTTGAAAAATTAACTACACAAATGTTGACATTTGTCAAAATATGAGCCTTGAGCATCTATGCACCTCTGCCATTGATCAATTAGATTATTTATTCATTGTTGATAAAGTTATTAGCTGTGATGCAATAAAATCTTTGAAAGCTGATTCCACTTCTGGTTTGGACCTAAAAGTTTTACCATTTAAAAATGTGTTTAAATGCTTAAAAATGATTATCAATAGACGAAAGATCAGGAGAATATGGATGAAGTGGTAAAGTCTTGTATCACAAGTCTGTGAGTTTTTGCAATGTCATTCTTGCAACATGTAGCCACACACTATCAAGTAGTAAAATTGGACCATGTTGATTCTTCAATGCAGGTATCATTTTTTGGAGGCATGCATGCATTTCAGCAAGTTTATTGCAATAAAGCTCTGCATTAATGCTCTGATTGGCTTCCAGAAAGCCGTAGTGGATAACATCAACTGCAGACCACCAGACAGTTACCATAATCTTTTACTGATGCAACTTTGGCTTTTGGAAATGTTTGGGGGACTTATGATGATTAAGCCATTGACCTGATCATTTATGGATATAATAAAGGATCCACATTTCATTGCAAATGGCTATTTGGTCAAGAAAGGGATTAGTGGTGTTACGCAGAAAGAGCATTGAGCACACTTCAAAATGCCGAAGTTTTTGATTTCCATAGAGATCATGAGGAACCCAAGTATCAAGCTTTTTCACTTCGCCATTTACTCTGCAAATGGTGTCAGACTGTTGCAGTGCTGACACCGAGTGTCTGGGACATTTCTTTGAGATTTTGAAATGAGTTTTGCTTGATAACTGCTTGCAAGTGTTCATTGTCAAAACTGCATGACCATCTTCTACCTTCTTAATCTTCAAGGCTCTCCTCACTAGAACAAAATTTCTGGAACCACCTTTGTTCTAGCTGAACACTTGTGGACCCATCTCTCCATGCTCTGTTAATATTGACAAGTTTGAGAGACACTGTACCTAAGTTTGAACTCAGACAAGAAAATTAAACAAAGATTATATTTTATCATGTTCATATGTTCCAAATCAGTTCAATATACCAGAGAAATATAGGCTGTATAACCTGCAAACCAACGTTGATGATTGGCTTGAAATATAACAACAGACAACGTGTGTATAAAAATATATTCACTTAGATTCTTCTCTGCAATGCGATGATTGTGTGTAGAGGAGTAGTCAGAGGGAACACACACATACGAGGGAGTGATAGCTAGAGTTGTCTTTGCTTGATTTCTCTTCACATCCTAACCTTGTCTGCTCTGTTCTCTGTCTGTGTCTCAATCCAGGAAAACTCGGTCTTATTTATATGTTCACACTCTATCAACCTTCACCCAATTATGTCATTCCTGGGCAAGCCTAATCACTAATTGTTGTCTTTGGCCAGTTGCATTTTGACGTAATCAATTTATTGTTTATTTCATTGTTCAAATTTTTCCCTATTTTGACATACTGGTGCCATGTTTGTTATTTCATTGTTTCTGACAACCAAAACATATTTCTCACCATTTCTAAAATAAAATTCATTGTTTTATAACCCAAAATAATTTAATGCAAATTATATTTGCTTCTGACCAAATAATTTGATTAAATTATATTCTATTGTTTATATTTCGTGACCTTGAAAACTGGTGTTGTTTTCACAAATACTGTTTATTTTTGTTTTATCATTCCAGCTTCAATTAAAATCATCGAGTGTTTTCTTTTTCGCCTTTGACAGAAATAAATTCTTTTCAAGTTCAATTATATTTTGTTGGTCCCCAGAATATATCACATATAATTAAGGGCTTCTATGCTTCAAGAGTATTTCTGTCTGAAAATTAGTTAAAAATTATTAAAGAGCACACATTTATTATTATTTGGTCTCCTCTTTTTGCTGATAACTATACATTCAGTTTTCTTGAAGTTTATGCTCAGTCCTTTCTTCTCACTTTCTGTTGCTATCTTCTGTAGGAGGTCCTGCATTTCCTTTTCCATATCTGCTATCAGCACCATGTCATCTGCATATCTTACATTGTTGAGATTGTGGTCGCCAATGATGAATGCTGGCAAGGATTTTAATTCTCTAACAATTAATATATATTTTCATATAACAGTGAATATTGCACCAATAATTTTTTTGGAAATAACACTTTTTTCCAGATAGAATTCCAACTATTTAACCCAGAGCTGTGGAAGGAGATGAACTCATACTGTACCAAAGAGTATTTGTGTATGAGTGAATGTAACAAACAAATTGAATTTGAACTTAAAGATCTGAGCTTATTCTGAGTCTAGAGCTGTTATACCACTTGCACATCCACTATACTTAAAAATAAGGTGTCTTGCCAACTTATTCTTTTGATTGGATCTTGGAATATCCATCTGTTATGGTGGTATCACCCATTACAACTGATTGAACTCTTCCTACAACTATATATACTTCCCCTCACAAGAGGTGAGATAGAGATCTGCAGCAGATCAGCATAATGAAGAAAGCAATAGGCAGAGATAGCCAAGACCACTACCATATGACCATTGCGAGTCCCAATTATAGTATTACTACCTAACTTGTATTTATTCGTTCTACTAACAGAGTTCCAAGTATTGTATTTTGTTGTGTTTAATATATATATCGTTATTTCCTATTTTGGTGTTTGTATTATTTCTTGCTGGACTCTTAACCAGGTCCATGACACCATCAAAGAGGGATGATTAAGATCCTCGACTTGGAAAACGTTATAGTGTTTTATGAATACAATCTTGTGTCAGATGTTGGTGACTTAATAGTTAATGGTATGAATAATGGGATCTGTGAGTTCAAATTCCAGTTGTTATAGTTAGTCATATTGTTGTCTTTAAGAAAGGTTAGTCAGTTAAGTGCCATATGTGATACACGCTTGGGCGATCATGTCTCTTTTAAGATATGACTGACTAGACAGAAGATTTCCCTGCAATAGGTTACCATTACTTTCTGCGATAGACTAATTGTCAACCAAAGCTATAGAACCAAGTCTATCCTGTTATTTCACCCATAGCTAGAAGGAAGAGATGGATTAATACTTTTCCTAAAATTGTGCAAGTAAATGCTACAAATTCAACTAGAATTCAAACTCAACTCTCCAATTTCTCATTTATAAATCCATTTTTTAGCTATGGATTAAATAACAGGAGAGACTGAACTTCTTAGTTTTAAATGTCAACTTGTCTCGGAGAATGATAATTTAAAGTTTAAACCATGGAGAAGGCATCCAGAAAATACTCCAATAACTGACATAGCAATGTATAATTTTTATATTAAAATAAAGGAAGCTATAAAGACCCATGATTGTTTATGTCCTGAAAGAGTATGGTACTTAAGAAGAGAGAACAATTTTACTAAATTTGTTTTTGCCTGGTGTATTAATTTTTATAATTACTAATTCATGTAAAATCTGCCATTTTTCACCTTAATTTTGAGGGTTTGAACAAATATATAAATGAAATGAGCAGATTTCTACTTAAACACTATTTATTTATTTGATTGTTTATTTACAAGAATAATTATATATTTACAAACATTCTAAAAACTAATACAATTAAAACTAATGCAATGTAATATTTATTACTTACCAATTTATAAAAAAATAAATACAAAAACAAATTATTTATTTATAAATTTATAGTCAGTCAGTCAGTTAAGTGCCATACATGAAACACGCTTGGGTGATCATGTCTCGAAAGAGACATGAATGACTGGGCAGAAGATTATCCTGCAGTAGGTTGCCATTGCTTTCTGCGGTAGACTGGTTGCCGACCAAGGCTATAGAACCCAATCTGTTCTGTTATTTAACCCATAACTGGAAGGAAGAGATGGATTAATACCTTTCCCAAGGGTATTTGCGCGTAAGTGAATGCAATGAATGAATTCAGCTGGAATTCGAACTCAGCTCCCCGATTTCTCGTTCCGAGCCGCTATCCACTGCACCACAACGCACATTTTACTAGACATTTACTATATTATGAAAATCTGGGAACCAACTATAAGGAAATCTTTATTATGTTTCATTTTATAAAATTCAAATTGATTGGCAATTAACCAATGTTTTTTTAATAAATAATGTAAATAAAAAAATTAAATAGTGTTTTTTTATTTTATTGTCAATTTGCAAAAACAAAGAGAATGTATAAATTCACTTTCATCATATGTTTAGGCTTTATTAAAATTCTAATCATCACTTTCTAAAACAATAAACATTACCAAGGAGTGAAGGTAGTTAAAATAATAGTGGTGTCAGGGAAAGAAAAACATTCTTTGACACTTCATTGTTTTGCTGGCATGATGGTTCAAGTTTGCCAGAAATATATTATTTTCACAATGTTCATTTTGCTTGTTGATTTGTACCCCTAATAAAACTCTTAAAGGAAAATCTTGAAGGAAGTGAAATGTGGTTCTTCAGAAGGATGCTGAGGATACCATGGACTGAACATTTGAGCAATGATAAGGTTTTGAAAAGGATTTTGAAATACAGACTATTTAATTTGTATATAGCATCTATAAAATGGGGCAGCTTGAAAAAGAAACCCAAATGTAACTCACATGATATCCCTTTACATTTCATAGCACACCTTATATATATATTATGGGTTGTACAAGACGATTTAAATTATAACTTAATTAATACTAGTTTCAGCAGAGTTAGGTCTGTTACTATTGCTACTGTAGTTGCTATGGTTATTATTATTATTATTACATATATATATATATATATATAGTACTGTGCAAAAGTATTAGGACAAGAACTATTTTGTCTTTTATGAGGCATATTGACAGAAAATAAACAATTTAATTAAAATAATTTTACTTGATTTACTCAACAAATGCTTTAACAAAAAAGAAATACTTGTTAGAAAATAAATTTAATATTTAGTATAATAGCCTTTATTCTGTCAGGCATTGACATCACAAGCTTCTTCGATGTATCTAATGGTATTTCCTGCCAAGCAGCTTCTATTTGTTCCCAAATTGTGTCTTGCAAAGTAACATTAGATTTATCAATTTTTTTATCCAAAATATTCCATAGATGTTCAATAGGATTGAGATCAGGGCTTTGTGGGAGCCAATTCAAATTTCAAAGCCTTCCTTCCTCTTCCTTTTTTGTTAAATAATTCTTACACAGGTTTGGCTTTTCACCCTGAATTTGAATTTTAGTGAGGTTTGTAGGAAAATCATCCCTGTCCTAATACTTTCGCACATTACTGGTAGTGTGCAAAAGTGTTAGGACAGGGATGATTTTAAACTTTATTTTGATGCCTCATAAAAGATAAAATAGTTCTTGTCCAAATACTTTTGCATACTACTAATATATATATATATATATATATACATACACAGCCCCAAACACTATTTCTATATCAGGTGGCAAACTGGATGGGGAGGGTACATCATCAATGGCATCACTGTGAGTATGAAAAGGAAAATTCGGTAAACGGTCAGTGTCTACCAGCGAAGTTGTATTTTGATTAAAATGTTACACTATAGGTACACTATTTGTATAAAATCAAGTCAAGGATTCTGATTACATTTAAATTTAATAAAAACTGGAAAAAATAGTCAGGTTCTTATTTGTAATCCTGTAATGCAATAATTCTGCTACAGGTAGCCATGTTGCTTATTGAAATTTTCCATTTTTTGCAAGTCATGTCATGTCATATCATCACCTGAGAAACAAGTTTTAGAGGTCTTTGGATTTTGGAGTTTCAAATGAAGGATACTCAACCTGTAGTATAATAAAAAGCATTCAATGATGAAAGAAAGACTAATCAAAAATTAATAATAATCAGACAAATGAATTAACAAACCTGTATATCTCATAGATATAATAAAAAAAAACAACTGATGATGAAAGAGAGATTACTAAAAAAATATTAGCTCTCCTACTGGTATACTGATGTCTTTAAGAAACTTACATTTGCTTTTCTCTCTCTCTCATATATGTATATATATAATTGTTGTAATATAATTAATTTTTTTGATGCACAGAATTTTCCATTAGGACAACTAACAAAAATTTTTTTTCAGAAAGTGAGAGGTGTTTTCGACTTACAAGGTATAAATAGCTTCTGGTGAGGTTCTTAAATTACAAGGCCATTTTTTTATTCTTAACATATTCATGCTAAAGGGTATCAAGGTTAGCACTATTTTCTCCCCTTTTACTTATGACTACTACAATCTATTTTTATTGTTATTCATACCAACCTTACCTTTTTAGTTTTTTTTAGTTTTTTTCGCTTTTTAAAATCTATTTGTGTGTCAAAAAGCCTTATTTTATTTATGTATGGTGTGACATTATTTTAGATTCATTATTTTCTCGATTTTTGTGATGTATATTAATGCTTATATTTCTTTATTTTTTTTCAAATTTTAATTATTATCTGGTGGGAAGCTTAAACAGTCTCTACAGAACAGTAATTTCATTTGTAAAGTTTAGTAAATCTTTATTTTTTATACTTCTGATAATATATAATTTTTCATGTAAGCACAAAAATCATGGGTTGTTTAAAGACCTACATGTGATGTTTTTTTAATATTTTCCATATTACCGTGGGTGTTTTATTAATTTCTTTTAAGTGCCAGAAATACCTATCTAAAGAGGTTTGGTTTCTACAATGGTTATTCTTAAAGGAATAAAGGTGCTGGCTCCACATTACCTTAAATTTATTCTTTGTGCTACCTATGTAAGATTTTTTAATATATAGATTCTCTATCAATGAGGTGGTGCATTGGTGAATTACAGACTCAGTAAGGCATTTATTATTTAACAGACAGTTTTCTAGAATTTTACAATCATAAAATATTTCTTTATTCTTATTTGTTTTTATTTTTTTTATCATTTTTTTTTGTTTTGTTCCTGGTTTGAATTTGGTACTTTGAATTTGGTACTTATTTGGTACTTTATTATTATGTTTTTTATGATTCATTACAACAATATCCTAATTTTAAGGTGTTAGCATCAAGAGCGGCTGATCTGATCAACAGTTGTATAATATCGAGGTTCTTGTAGTGCCATGTTACACATGGATAGGTGTCCCTGCAAGCGCTTTCGGTGGGCAACCCTGAGGCCACACTTTGTTGCAGCCTGAGCCAGTTTCCCTCCCAGCACAGATCACGGATAATGACCGCCTGACCTCTAATGACCTCCACTCTAGGTCCCTCCCTATCAACAAACTATAACATGATAAACAGAATCAGAAAAACTCCTAAACCAGCCAAACTCAAATCACCAAAATCTCTTAACTTTTCTTTAACTAATATCCGGGGCATTCGTACTAACTTTCCTAGCGTAGAAGCTTTCCTCCACGAAAAGTCCTCTGACATTCTAGCACTCTGTGAGACTAACCTCAACTCATCAAATCCCTCCTCTGACTTCTCCGTCCCTGGTTATCTTCCCCTCTTAAGGAAGGATTCCACTGTCCACATGCATGGTCTGGAGGTCTACGTTAGTGAACACCTCCCTATAGCTAGGGTAACATCACTTGAATCTCCTGACCACCAATATGTATGTCTCCGTCTGTCACTTCTCAGTTTGGTTAGCTACCTTTTCTTTCTTTACCATTCTCCCTCCTCTTCTGACTGCTCCCTTCTAGATAGCATTTCTGACAACATAGATAAGGCTATTTTCTACCACCCATTCACTCACATATTTGTATTTGGAGATCTTAACACCCATCACTCTGAGTGGCTTAAAGACTCTGTTACTGATTCAGCGGACATCTACACCATGAACTTTGCTATTTCCCAATCCCTTACGCAAGTGGTGGACTTCCCCACATGCTTTCCAAGCACTCCCTCTGGACACTCCTCTCTAATAGATATATATGCTTTACCTCTGCACCTGACTCCTGTCAAGTCTCGCAGCTTTGCCCTCTCGGCAACTCCGACATGCTGTTGTCTCTCTCAATATTTCTTTCCACTCTCACTCCCCACCAGGAGCCTCCTACCTATAGGACCTCCTATTGCTACCAAAAAACTGACTGGGATGCCTTTTGCGATTTCTTATGCAACGTCTCTTGGGGAAAAGTATTTGATCTCCCAGTTGATGATTGTGCCTCTGAGGTTTCATCCTCGGTGAAAGCTAGCATTGATGCCTTCATACCTACCAGGAAGTATTGTCTAAAACCTCATTCCTCTCCTTGGTTCTCTCCTGCCTGTTTGGCTGCCATTGCCCACAGGAACCATTAATTCTGACTATTCCAGAGACAGTCATCTGGTCACAATAGGTGCCTATTCACGTCTGCTTGTAATGAGTGCAAGAGAATCCTGAATGATGCCAAGTGGTTGTTTGCTGAGAGAATGAGACAGCGCATAGCTGACCGCAAGTTCGGCTCCAAGGACTATTGGCGGTTATGCAAACGGGTGCTGAACAATAGCAAATCCACAATCCCTCCTTTAATCAATGAATTTGAGGTTCTCACGTCATCTACGGACAAAGCTGAGTGCTTTGCTTGCAGATTCTCATCCAACTCCACATTTGACTCATCTGGAGTACCCTCACCCGACTTCCCTAGTAGAACTGAGGCTCAACTGCACGACGTATATATTACCCCAACAGTAGTATCCTGAGTAATTTCAAAACTTGACCCCCATAAGGCGAGCGGTGGTGATGGAATCCCGGTGATAGTGCTCCTGAACTCTCCCCTGTCCTCTCTAAACTGTATAACTACTGCCTTTCTGCTTCCAGTTTTCCTGCATGCTGGAAGTTCTCTTCAGTCGTTCCTGTATTTAAGAACTGTGGTGAACCCTCGAACCCATCCAACTATCGCCCTATCAGTCTTCTACCAATTTTTGGGAAAGTGTTCGAGGCCATAATTAATGCTGAAATAGTTCAACATCTTACTGCCCACAAACTCTACTCTTACAGACAGTATAGCTTCCACTTTGCCAGGTCCACGGCCGACATGCTAACAACCATTACGGAGTACATGCTCCAGACCCTTGATGAGTCAGGCAAGGTTCAAGCTGTTGCTCTGGATATCTCCAAGGCTTTTGACAGGGTTTGGCACTCTGGCCTTCTATGCAAGCTATGGTGTTATGGTATTGCCAGATGCTTGCTTGATCTAATCCAATCTTTTTTAAATAACCGCAAAATGAAGGTCGTTTTGAATGGGCATGCCTCTTCATCCTACAGCACAAATGCTGGTGTCCCACAGGGCTCTATCCTGGGCTCGACGCTCTTCCTTATTTTCATCAATGACCTTCCAGATGAGATTAAGAGCCAAGTAGGCATCTACGCAGATGACACCACAATTTACTCCCACATCAGTAAGAAACTCGTTGCGGTGGACAAACATAATCTCGCTGCTGACCTTGAATGGGATCTACACTCTGTGGTGAATTGGGGCAAGAAGTAGCTTGGCAATTTCAATGCGTCTAAGACCAAGCTGTTGTCTGTCAATCATCACAGGCAACCTCTCCTGCCTCCCATAAGCATGGACCAAGCAAGTCTCCCTGAGAGCAATACATTGCACCTCCTCAGCCTTACTCTCTCTTCTGATCTCAAATGGAACCACTACATCGAGTCCATAGCTAAATCCACTGCTAAGAAGGTTGGGTCACTGTGTTGGGCCAGGATGTTTTTCCTGCCTGAATCCATCCTGCATATATACAAATCAACCATTCGTCCGTGCATGGAATACTGCTGCCATATATGGTCAGGCGCCCCTGCTGTTCATCTCAGTGTTCTTGACAGGCTCCAAAGGAGAATCAGTAATGTGATAAGTACTGACTTGGCACCTCGACTACAACCACTTCCCCTCCGATGAGATGTGGCCTCCCTTTGTCTTGTCTATAAATACTTTCATGGTTTCTGCTCCAACGATGCCTCTGCAACAAGTGTTTACTTGTGCAACCAGATTGGCAACTGGGTCCCACCCATTCACAGTTAGGTTAACCAAATGCAGATGACAATTCTACTCCTGCAGCTTCTTCTCTTGCACTTCCCACCTGTGGAACTCGCTTCCATATTCTTGCTTTCCTGACGGCTACAACCTCCAGGAATTTAAATGCAATGTCAACATTCATCTCTTAACCACTTGACTCTAGTTCTTTCACTACCCCGTATATCCTTTCCTTTCTCTCCACCTTTGCAACTGTCATCACACCTGTATTCACATCCTTCTATTGCTCCTTTCTAACTGGTTTGTCTTCCTCTTCACTCTCTTCTAATTAATCTTTTTACACTTATGTAGCCCCCTGCACATCAGTGGCATTATCGCCTTGCTTGGGGTGATACGATTAAAAGAAAAATAGTAGTAGTATAGCCCAGTGTTGCTCGGATGTAATGAAAATTTTAAAACTAATCTATGATCCTGGAGCTCAGGCTGTTTGGGCGTTGGCACAAAAGACTAAAAAGCAATAGTTGTTTCCAGTTAAAGTGAAACCATAGACTGAAAGAAAAATGAATGGATATAAGTCAAATTTTGATTTCCTGGTATCGATATCAAATAAGATTTTTTCATCATAAACTGAATTTTGAAGGCTAAATAAGTTCTCTGAGTAAATGGTATCATGGCTGAGACTAAGAACTACAATTATACCTACTTAGAGCCAAACCCGAAGTAAAAACTAAATTAAAAAAAATACAAACATACAGGCAGATAAACAGGCACGCACACAAACATCTTGTTGCCTTTTATATATATATATATATATTATCAATTTTCTGCATTATTGTAAGAACTGCAACCTTGAAACTTCTGTATATCGTTTCTTTTGTCTTTGTCTATGAGCATATCAAATTTGATTAAAATCAGACCACTCCTTCTATAACCCAGTTGTTTCAATTATTGATTTTCAATATTTATCGAGGGTACCTCAACACAAAGCCCAGCTAAGAACACTTGCTTGCAGATGCTTATAGTACAACTGTGTAAATTTTCAAGAAAATTGGTTCAGCCATTTCAGAGTCTATAGGTAACAGACAGACACACACACACACACACACACACACACACAAATATACAAAGTTCCATTTATAAATAAATTTAGATTTAAATTATATATATATATATATATGTGTGTGTGTGTGTTTTTAAGGTACCATAAAATGTTAGTGCTTAATATTTGTTATTTGTGGGATATCTAACTAGGTTTTAGTGCTATTTCCAAAGTAAGGTAGACATATAATATTGTACAGTGCAACCTGTTTTGTGATGGATTTTTATTATGTTGGGGTGTCATTTAGCTTCGTCTTTACTATAAATTGTCCATAGGAGTATGAAATCTAGCAGAGAATGGAATTCAAAACTCAAATGGTAACACCAATGAGAAATTCTCGTCAGCATCTTTATAGCCATTTATTTCCAGTAAATTGCGGTTTTGTTTTTTTACCCATTCACAGCCAGCTCAGCCAAGTTACAATGCTACAACAATATACCAGTGAAAGTGTTAATAATGACATTTCAAAGAATTTGAATACTATTGCATCTAGTTTTTTTATGCTTCTACACAGATTCCATTACTTCATTATCTGTGAATTGCTATGAAATCTTGAAAAAAATAGTCAAGTGGTTTCCTGTAGCCTTATCTACACTTTTGATTTCTGATTTGTTCTTTTACTTGACTGATTGCCTACTGAAGGTTAAAGAGACTTTTCCACTTTACTATTTAGCTTGGCCAAGCCAGGCATAGATTCACGCTTTTTCTAATGACATTAGTGCAAAAACAATCACAAACTAAACTGGATTTTGAACTCATCATGTCAATTCTGGTTTAGATACCCATAAACACAGCACCACACATGCATCCAAATCTCATGTAGGTCTAAAGGAAATGATTGAAATATAACTTTCCTGGGTAAACTAATGACATAATCAGCAGAAAATTCCATCGTTATGAAGAAAATTGCTGTTAAAAATTTCAAGGCAATAATAAATAAATGAAAATAAATTGACCTTGGAACCAGGAAGAACTGCAATGCATTAATGATGTTTGGGTAAAATATTTAACAAGTGAGACTCATTTATCTCAAAGTGAGAGATCAATACTGAGAGCAATTTAAGATTATGGATGTATAATTTTTTTTTTAATCATTTCACCGCAAACAAGGCATTCCACTGCCACTATTGCGCTTGGAGCTACATAGGGGAAGGTAAAGAGAAAGAGTGGTTAGATATAGAAAATGTCAGAAGGCGGGTGATAGATAGTTGGGTGGGTGGGAAGAGTGTTTGAAAGAATGGAAGCGAGTTAGTTTGTTAGGAGGTGTCTATCGACCTTACATTTAAACTCCTGGAGATTGTAGCCATCGGGGAAGCAGTCATGTGGAAGGGAATTCCACAGTCGAGAAGTGCGAGAAAAGAAACTGTTGGAGTAGAAGTTGCGGTTGCATTTTATCGGTTTCACTGTAAAAGGGTTGGATCTAGTTGCTAATCTAGTATCTCGTGCAAATTCGAACCTAGGGGGCACCAGTGATGCAAGAGAGCAATACAGGTGACAAGAGGATAATGCCAGGAAGCATTTGTGATGATGGGAGTATAATGCTAGGGAGCATTTGTGATGATGGGAGTATAATGCTAGGGAGCATTTGTGATGATGGGAGTATAATGCTAGGGAGCATTTGTGATGATGGGAGTATAATGCTAGGGAGCATTTGTGATGATGGGAGTGTAATGCTAGGGAGCATTTGTGATGATGGGAGTATAATGCTAGGGAGCATTTGTGATGATGGGAGTGTAATGCTAGGGAGCATTTGTGATGATGGGAGTGTAATGCCTGAGAGTATTTGAGATGAGAATGTAATCCTGGGGAGCATTCGAGATAATGGTAGTGTAATGCTGGGGTGACTCAAAATGACTGGAGTGTAATCTCAGGAAGCTTCCATGATGATGGGAGTGTAATGCTGGGGTGCATTTGAGATGATGAGAGTGTAATGCCAGGGAGCATTCAGGATGATGAGAGTGTAATTCTGGAGAGCATTCGAGATGATGGGAGTACAATGCTGGGGTTCATTTGAGATGTTGGAAGCGTAATACCAGGGTGCATTTGACATGATGGCAGTGTTATACTGAGACATAGTTTTACTGATTTTAAAAAAGGTCTTTATATAAGGACACAATGTTAAAATAATATGAATCTTATAGTTTTTTTCTTTGATTTTTTTATAATTTTTAGACAAACGTTGTGTGTTTGCATAAATGTATCAATAGCATGCATTATAGATATGCATGTCAGCTTCTGTCTGATGAATTAAAAAGGTTATTCATTTTTGTTATCAGGAGATAAAAAGAAAAATGCTGATGTTTTGGCTGTCAGTTGCCAAATCATAACAACTTAAACAAATTTCAAAATTAAAAGGAATATTTTTAACAAAGTGATATGATCAATATAGAAATATACTGCAAAATGCTTATGTAGTTATTTAATCTGGTACAAGTCTATGGTAGTGGGATACTCGGAAGATTTCACTAATTACAGTAGTGAATTGGATTGTGAAGTAATATTGTTTGCCATCACACTACAGTAGCAAAACATTGTACCACTAACACACAGGCATAAAATAATAACACTTACTGATGTATGCACAATTATATAATTTAATATATATCAAGGAGAACAAAAGTTATATATATATATATATATATATATATTCCATGTCAAATAGAAATGTCATACCAATTAAAAAAGAATCAGAATGCCATAGCAAATAAAAAAATAATATGAATTTCATACCAAGTAAAACAAATAAGAATAAGAATAATTCTATACAAAATAAACTTCATGCTGATGGGAAAATTAAAAGGCATGATTTAATAGTGCTGGCACATGTATTTGTTGCACAAGAAATTCTCTTGTAAATGTTGAGTTTGAGTTGTCCCCCTTTAATAATAACCCATTCAGAGTTTGTCAAGGTAGGTGGCCTTAATATTCCTGTTGTGTTCGGCAATCTTCATCACCACTGTTGTGTCATGAGTAAGAATAAATAACTCAACAACAGGAATAGGTTAATTGTTGTATTCCATGAAAATAGTATTTACAAAGGTTATTAGTATCCAATACGAGAATAAAGGTTAATCGTCTCAACCGTCGTAAGACGTAGTATGAGCAATGGGTACTTCCGGGTCGTCACCGGAAGTCTACGACTGACTTGTCGATACAGCTGCTCGGCACACTCTCTACCTACATAGATGCCACCATTACTTTACATAGTAATGGAATAGTCCATTATAGCCGAATAAGCGCGGGCGTCCCAACAGTTCCTTATATGATGACTCCTGAGAAATATTGATAGCATGTAAACCTCTATGTTGAAATTATAACTAAAATCGGATTTTATTTACAGTTTTCAAAATTTTACTGAAATTAGATTTCAAATAAAATCTCTGTGTTGTTTTTCCAGGCATGCTTCCATTTTTAAAACTGTGATTTTCTTCAATTGAATTCATTCTGCTTATAACCGATTTGATCAAACTGAATGCTAAGACATTAAACTTTTAAATCTTGCAAATGACTCAACCCAGTAATGGGTTAATTTCATTATTAAGGAAATTAGTTTTGAAAAAAGTATACAAACCTTCAATTTTTAGGCAGTTCTTCAAAATCTAGTGTGTGTGCCAGACATTTGGCTTATAGTGTGTGTTATATATAATGTGTGTATGTATTTGGGCAGCAGTTCTTCTTTTATACAAGCTCCTTTAAAAATAGCTGACAAGGTATGCAATTAAGTTTTTTTTTATTTAATTTTGTCTTGTGTTCATACAATTTTTTTTTTATTTTCTGAACATAAAGTAGGTAAAAATTGTCCAACTATTCTTCTGGCCATTATCAAAGATGATTTTTGTTTAAAAAATAAATTTTTAGTTAAAAGTAAAAATAAATGTTATCCTTGATAATGGCTAAAATAACAGTTGAAAGTGCTTGGACATACAGAATATTCATTTTACTTACTTTATGTCTAGATAAAAAAAAATTATTTGTGTACTTATATATTAGTAAGCATACATATTTGAGTAGATATCTCTTTTTTAAACAGTTGAATTAATATTTGCTGGTCTAGACTTTTGAATTCTAGGCTGGCAAATATTACCTTCATCGTTGATAAAAAATACAGGATTGTCTACTCAAGTATGTGTATACATAATAATAAGAAATATATATATATATATATATATATATATACATACATAGATATATATGTTTTATATATATATATATATATATATACACACACAAACTTATCACTATACTCGTTTCAAAAAACCCTCTGCATATATACATGGAAGGAAAAAATGGTTGTAAAAAAAGAAAGAGCTAAGCACTTGAACATCAGCCAAAGAGATTTGGACCGAGCCAGCACGTAGCCCAAAGAAAAAAACTGAGACGAGTAATCAATAACAAAAAAGCGCTCGATATTTAAGCAGAGCAGAATAAGTAAATTAAACCTAGTGAGCCAACAAACCTACCAAGGTTCCACCTAAACGGATCTTCAAGAGAAAGCTAGTTGAAGAGGAAATTAACAACAAGATAAAGAGAACTCAATAAACGACGTGACCAAAAAAGGAAGACACCAAACACAAATAGGGGGGAACTTTTATTAAGAAACATATAAACATTAAAATAAAATAAAACAAATTTAATAAACGCCAACCTAGCGAAGATGGAATCTAAACCTACCAACAACAAGTAAAGAAAATAAGGGAACAGGCAAACCTATCAAACAATTCAAAAGCCAAGACTTCTTATGTCTACACTTATTAAGTATTTCTGTTTTAGAATTCAATAAACTGCTTGTGGGTTCAAATGACGCTATTGCAAGTTTTTCCTCCCCACATAACCTGCAAAATTTCTGGCCAGCTTTAAACTTAGTACATTTTTTTAATATTTCCCATTTTAAAATGGGGTCTATGTTCAGTTCTTATTTATAGACCACACATTAGTAGAAAGAGTGGTGCTGTGCTTATATTTTTCATTGTTAAAACTATTGGCATGGTTATAGCATCATTTTTTAAAACTGTCTTGAGTAGCACCTAATTATATTTTGGGTTCTGGATCTTCTATGCTTTTATAAACTTTAACCTGAAAAAATAGTAAAAGATAAAATCAGTTATTAAAAATTGCCTGAAGATACCACTCATGGTAGAAACCTGGGTAGTGAAATAACTTGTTTAAAAATGGAATATATATATATATATATATATATATATATATATATATATATATATATATTCCATTTTTAAACAAGTTATATATATATATATACAGAATACTAAATCTAAAAATGAGTCAACACCGACCGCAGTTTCACACAACAGTTTGTCAGGGCCAGCAATCCGTTGTGTGAATCCGCAGTTGGTGTTGGCTCATTTTTAGATTTAGTATTCTGTATTTTTGCGCAACTTTCGTACTTTCGTTTCGAGCACTTTTCTGTTAAGGTTTTCGTCTTGGAGTTTTTTTCTTTCAAACAAGCTCTTGACGCATTGTTCTTGTGCTTGGTTTGTTTCTTTTTTTTTCTTCCCCTTTATTTAACCTACAAAATAGTCCTTGTTGGGTTATTGACGATTTAATTTATTTACTGATAGGTTAGCATTGGTTTTTCGGATATTAGTCTTCAATAATTAGTGCTGCTTTATTGTAATTACGTATTTTAATATATATATATATATATATATATTACGTATTTTAATATATATATATATGTGTGTGTGTGTGTGTGTATATATATATATATATATGTATACACACGCACTCCTAGATAAATGGACCCAGCACAAAATGCCAAAATATTAAGCTTTTAATGGTCTTAACAATAAATATTTATTCAGGAAATAAGCAAGCATCACAAAAAATAGATACAGTAACTTTGTATAGTGAAAGCTTTTTTCCCTTTGACTTCTGTAATTTTTTAAGCTTTGTGGATGAATTTTTTTTTATTTACAGAACACAAAAAGAGTCTGTGTAGATCCATTCCATAATGAATGGATTCAAATAGTTGAAAAATAGTTAAAAAAAAAAGAAAAAAAAAGGTTTTCCAGTTCATGTTCCAACCCATCTTTCCTGATGATGTGTCCAACTTATCTTTCATTTATTTCTAATTTTAAGTATGAATGTAATTTTAGATCTCATTTTTTTAATACCTCTTCATTGCTGTCATTTTCAGTCCATTTTCTTCAGAGCATGTATCTTTAAAACCGCATTCAAGTCTCTCCTTCATCTGTAAAAACAAATTGTCCAAAACTCACGACATTAATATTTTTTGAATGCATATTGTTGTAACCTAAAAGGTTACTGAATAAGTAATGACCAAAAACAGAGCCACAAGATTCGCAACTAGGTCCCACCCTTTTACTGTGAAGCCAATAAATAATAAATGCAAATTCTACTCCATCAGCTTCTTTTCTTGCACTTCCCACCTGTGGAATTCCCTACCACATACTTGCTTTCCCAATAGCTATAATCTCCAAGAATTTAAAAGTAAAGTCAATAGTCATCTTCTGTCTCACTAACTTACATCCTCTCTCTCATGCTTTTTTCTTTGTCCACCCCACTCTCATCAGTATTCTCTTCCTTCTCCTACTCTCTTCCTGACTCCCCCTGCAACCTCTCACTCCTTCTCATAACATTCCTCCTATATAACCCCCAGCACAACAGAGGCAGTAAAATGCCTTCCTTGGGGTGATACGATTATAAAACAAAATAGTTATATTCATAAGACCATCAGATACAACACTTGCAAACTTTGTGAAGTAAATAACCACTGCTAGTGGAGAACCATTAGACAGTAAGAAAGCACCACACTCTCTCTTAATAGAGTCCAATGTATTATATAAGGATTGAGACATATCCATAACTGTCCATAGGTCCATGCATAACACCTAACTTTTTAGGTTTACTCTGCACTGAGTCAATATTTTTTCTTTAAGGGTTGATGTCAATCCTTTCCATAAAACGTCTTTTTCTTTTATTACACCTTTTTCAGACTTCCATTTCAGAAACTTTCTGAGGTATGGGTACCTCCATAGATTCAGCCTTATCTGGAGTATTGTTCACTTCCATTGTATATCTACTTTTGATTTGATTAAAGTACCTTTTGTGCACCATTTCTGGTCTTTTGACTAGATATACCATCCTTTCAATTCTTCAGACGATAGTTCCAACTTCCCAATATATTTTATTTCTTTGATATATCTAGTAAAAAACCTTTTGTCCAATTTTATAAAAATCATTTTCAACTTTTTGTACTGTATGATCATGTTTTTTCTTATTGGATAGTAGCTTGTCAAATACTGCTCATATTTTATGAGAAAATTTATTTCCACTGACGTCATGGCCAAAGGTGCATTTTTATCTGATTCTAGAGAAGCATTAACCACGCCTTCTAAAGGTTTATTATTTTTTGGAATAAGTCTTGATTATCCATCCACATGACTTAATTTACTCAACAGCAAGAAATCCATTTTAAAGTCGTAATTTAGTAGAATGATTCCTAGTCACTGTAACCTATTAGCTGTATGAGTTGGTATTCTTTTTTTTTACCCATAAATAGCTATCAACAGTTTGTGATTCATTTGTGAGGTAAACCTTCTCCCGTGAATAGTATGAAATTTTTTTTTAAAGGGCACAGGCAACCCCTAAACTTTTCTTTTCTATCTTTGTTTTTCATCTGGAAGAAGCTTCCTGAATGCATGTGAAAGAGGTTTTATTGCATGGTCTTTGAATTCATGCATAACGCAGACTCTTATATGCACTAGTGTCACTTGTTACGATTATTTCTTTTTTTTCTTTTGGATTGTAATGTGACAAAGGATGTGCATTGTGGTGCAGTGGACACTAGCATCATAACCCGGTGTTGCCCATGCAACTCAGAACATTTTAGTAGTAGGAGAAAAAAATCTATTTTTTGTTTTGCGTAAATGTGATTTGATGTTTTGTGTGACATTGTAAACAACGTTGCGTTTGTTTTTATTTCAAAATTACGGGGGAAAATATTTGCATCTTTTGTTGACTAAATGAATTTAGTATAAAAATAAAAATTATTTTGTTTTCCTGAAATTAGAAATATAAAAACTATTACGCTCTCAGTTCAGAAATTTTTGAAGAATATTTAAAAATGTAGACATTTAATTTTAAAGGAAACAGTTACATTAATGTCAAGATATGCAGCTGCAAAGTCAAGTCTACTCAGCATCACATCCATGACTTAATGAAAAATAGCTGGATCAAACATTATGCTGAATGACAAACAACTGAATTTATACAATACTTGATGTGTATTTATGATCAATAATCTTGACTATCCATCATCTACTTAAATCTGAAGATATGCATTACCTAGGTTGATTTTAGAAAATATTCAACTTTTGCAAAGTTGCGAAATAATCCCATTCCATCCTCAGAAGGGGATAATGATAACTTTTGAGAGCATTGTTAAAACTTGCGGAAAAATTTGTGCAGACATGTATTTCAACATTTTTTTTTTATGTATACTATAGGTGAAACCCAATCACAATTGCCGACTTTGGACAAAATACCCATTTTTTCGAGTCTGTTACACTTATCATTTTGTTTTAACAATGTAAAGGATACATTCCTTTTCTTTTTGAAAACTGGTTGTACATTTTCCGTTAGCCCAAATTTTGCTTTCAATTTATTACACCTGCTTGGACCACCAGAAAATACCTCTGGGAATATAGTTTTCAGTTCTTTTTTTGAAGTTTCTGTTTCGTTGGAAGAACTATTAACTCTCTGGTAAAAGGAAATTAATAGACTGCTTCAAAATTTAAAATGCTCTATTCAATCCACTTCAAACAGATTATTTTTATTTTTCATTACAGTCTTCGGTGTTTTTTTGTTTATAGTCACATTTGTAACAAATTCTCCTTTAGATTTTATTTTCTATCCCGTAACAGTACAAGCAATTTTCTTGGTAACCATTAATGTTGGTTTTCCAATTTTCCTCTATGTATATTCATTTATTATACTTAATTCAGGTCTGCTATCCAATTGCAATTTGATATTTTTATTCAGGGTTTTTACCTGCACAATTTTTTTATATTTCGACCTGAAGATTCATTTGCATTAGTTAATTTATTGCAATTACTCACTCATTTTTTATTATTTTTGTCTTACAGTGAGTTTTTTTTATGTCATTTTCTCTTGCAACAAAACATTCCTTATTTTTGAATGAACAAACATTATAAAATATCATTCTCTACATGTCTTTTTCTGTCTTCACTTCAGTTTTTGGCACACCTTTTTAATGTGTGACATACTGCTAAGTGTCTAGTTGAACATTTATAAATCTCTGACAATTTTTTGCTAGGTTTTGTAAAGTGAGATCGGGCTCATTTTTGTGTTTATTCAAAACCCTTCTCATGATTTCAACATCTTTTGTTGGCACCAAATATTGAACAAATATTAAGCATTTAAAATTATCATAGCTTAGTTCGGCCAGTTTGAATCCCTTACACTAATTATTCACAATGCTAGCAAACATGAAGTCTTCATCATCATGTTCTACCACGTTCATACATTTCCATCTTTTATGGAACAATGACGTCTTTGGACTGAACACCTCTGAAAGCAAAGTAACTGTTTCTTTAAATGTTAGGTCACTAGATTTCTTTGGGAATACATAATTCATAAACTTTGTGTGTTTGACAGTGCCTAGTTTCCTCAAAACAAGTATGACCTTTTTGTGGTAAAACCAAAGTACACAATCCATTTGTAGAGGTCTTTGTATCTATGGAAATACAACGAAAATGTTATGTCTTCCTCTGGAATATAATTAAATTTCACTATTGGATTTATGATAGTATCTAGAGAAAAAGCACTTAAATTGTTGTTCCAGTTACTCATTAACATTTTTTGGCATTATCCTAAAAACAATTCCTTGAATTTTTCAAGTCTTTGTTTGAATTGAAATATTCTTGCTGTTCGTTTAAGATTTCCAGCATTTTCAGTCAGTCAGTTAAGTGCCATAAGTGATACACGCTTGGGCGATCATGTCTCGAAAGAGACATGACTGACTGGGCAGAAGATTATCCCACAGTAGGTTGCCATTGCTTTCTGCGGTAGACTGGTTGCCGACCAAGGCTATAGAACCCAATCTGTCCTGTTATTTAACCCATAACTGGAAGGAATAGACGGATTAATACCTTTCCCAAGGGTATTTGCGCGTAAGTGAATGCTAGGAATTCAAATGGAATTTGAACTTGGCTCTCCGATTTCTCATTCCAAACCAATATCCACTGCGCCACAACGCACATCCTATAATATACGGGACACAAAAAATCAAATGTTAACTACAATAGAAGTAAAGTTGGAACTCATTTAAAATTAAATCAGGATTGTGCCTCCATGTATGAGCAAACTTGGTTCTCTCTTTGCTTATCATTTGTGTGTTCTTGAAGCAATGTATTTGAAATTACATTGTCCAGAGTTTATGCAGGCAGAAAGACCACTTTATACAATTGTTGAGACTTTTAGAAGGACTGTGAGTTATTTTTTTCTAATTTTATTAACTCTTGTGGAGCTGTGGTTTACATACCCCCCTTACGTTTTATTTTAATAAATTTAATTTTAAACAAGCTTCAACTTTCTTTCACTGAAACTTTATTGTCTACCTAATAAACAATATTATAAAGATGCTAAAAAGATTTAACAATGCAACACACCATTTAAAACAGTATCCATTGACTAATCAGTGAAATTATCTCGAGCCTACTCTTGAGAAGAATCTTTTATAAAAACCCACAGATTTCGATTTTCATGAGCAGAGATGCAACTCTCTCCAAGCTATTCAAATACAAGAAATTTGGTTAAATAGCTTGTGTTTTATTTATTTATATTTTACTATCATCATAGCTCGGTGTTGCCCGTGCAACTCAGAACATTTTAGTAGTAGGAGAAGATGCCAATAAGAGAAAAAAAGTTTTATTTTCTGAAGTATCAAATATTAAATCTGAAAAAAATAAAAACTTAAACAATTAAATTAACCATTGGCACTTTTTTTTTACCTGTTTTGTTTTTGTTTGAAAAAACACTTTTTTTTTTTATATTTCTTTTGTTTCAAAATTACGAGGAAAAATATTCAGATTTTTTTGTTGACCAAATGAATTTTTAAAACGTCGGAATAAAAATTAAATATAAAGGCTCTTTTTTTTTTTAAAATAAAAAAACATTTTATTCTCATTTAATACGTGTGATTTGATTTCTGTGATGTAATTTTGCAACAATTTTAGATCTTAGATGTTTTAAGAAGCAAATGTAAATAATCAGCTCCATTGGCCAAAAAGTGCGAAAGGGAAAATTGCCGAACTTAAAATCGAAAAGTATGTGTCGACCTGACTTCCCTGTAGATATGTGTCCCTAGAAAGTTTGAATGGCGTAGCTTAAAAAATGTAGGCATTCATAGGGAACTGTCGCACACAGACTCACATATTGCCTTTTATATATATATAGATTATTGTAGGGAATTTGGACATTCAGATTTTTAATATATAAAAAAAAATTGAGCAGAATTTCCTACAATAACTCTGATTTTCAGATTGTAATTTAAAAATGAGAAAGTGTTACCTGAATGCAGTACAACTATCTATCATTTTCACCTTCAATTTATTTATCATTAAAGAAGTAATAACATTCATTCACCACATTTGAAGGTCAGAGTTGCAAAACGTCCAGTTTATGGATGGCTTCTCTCTTAAGTATTTGGTCTTTAACTTATGGAAATGGCTTCTCTCTCTCTTATTAAATCTTTTACATTGAAATGTTCTTCAGATATTTACAGAATCTATTGCAGAATTACATCATTTGGATTCTGTTTGTGTTTTTTATTGCAGTCACTTTAGGAAGAAGATACCCAGAAACAGATTGATGTTAATGGCGTTTAAGTTAAATAATCCCACCCCCAACATTTCAACTAAGGTTTGTTATTTTCATAGACTGGATGTTAACAAAGGGTTCAGTCAATCTTGTTTATTTTATCCATAACTGTAGAGAGATGTAGATTTGTTTCTTGGAAACTTTGAAAAAGAAGAAAGGATGACTTCTACAGATCAGGATATTGCAATAGAAGACAAGTCTATGGATTATAACGAGAGTGACTTCGGCATAGAGAAAGATGAAATTAGACGAAGATCCCAATTAAATTTCAATGTGATAAAAGAATTGAAGATATTGTAGAAAATTCTGTGCAAGCTTTTTAAATAAAAATCCAAATGTTTGAATTTCAAATCCTATTTACCAATCCATGACACCTCTCAGAACCAAAGAGGTTTAATGCCTTTGGTTGTTCTTGAACTTCTACAACCTCTTTCAGTCCTGGGTATGATAGTAAACTGCATCCAGCAGCAAGGCCTCTGATTGGGAGGTTGTGAGGAGTATAGAAATACCTCTTAATTGCTGTTGTTTCCAGGTTCACCCTGACCCGGAGTGGTAGCATCTGTTAGGGTCCCAGCTATGGGCAAATGGTTAACTCCCAAACTTGGGTCAAAACACTATGAAAGTATAAAAATAGACTTTTATAGAAAAATATACATTTTTTAAGGAAAAAAAATTATTACCATCATTCATTTTTAAAGGAAAAAAATGATTACCAGCAATACATTTTTGAAAACAAAACTAGAAGACATCTTCAGTTTTCTAAAATAAAATCTGACTAAATCAACCTTCTTACTATAACTGAACATTAAAAAAAATATCTTAAAACTCTACCTTTTTGGCATTAAATAACCCACAGAGGTGTTGATATGCCATTAAACAAAACTCAAACTCTACAACCTCTTTCCTCTACTCTCACTTGATATTCATATCCTGTTCTTTTTAATGAGGATCTGGGTGTAATTTTATCTTCTTGAGTATCTGGGTTTCTTCTTCTATGTGCCCTGTCCCTTCAGGACGTAGGCGATAATGGCTTTCCACATTTCACTATTCCTGGTGGCTCTGAGCACGCCTTCTCCTGTTACACCATGCAACTCTCGCTCTGTCATCCACCTGATTAGGTCCTTCAAATATCTTATCCATTGCTTTCCCCTGTCTCTTTCCCCTCTATCTGGCCTCATAGTATCAGGTTCTCCAAGCCCTCCTTCTTCATTGCGTGTCCCAGGAACTTCAGCTGTCTCTTCCTGGTACTCAGTATTAGTTTCCTTTTTGTTTCCATCATTTCTATGACCTCATCATTGCTCACATGCTCGATCCATGATATTCGCAGCATCCTTCTATAGAACCACATTTCAGTTGCTTCAAGTTTTTCCTTCATCTTTGATGATATTGTCCAGCATTCACTGCCCCATATTGAAGAACCGACATCACATAGCAATCCAGTACTCTCTTCCTTGTTTCTAGCGAAATTGTCCTGTTTCTTAATATTTTGCTCAACTTCTGGAATGCTTCCTTTGCCATGCCAATTCCCCTTCAGATCTCTGTGTCACACTTTCCATCTTCTGTCATAATACTTCCCAAATATTTAAATTTTTGTACCTGCTTTGTTTCTAGTATCCTCGACCTGTATTTGGCATATTGGGCTGCCCTTTTTTACTGATGACCATGCATTCAGTTTTCTTGCAATTTATTTCTACTCCTTTCTTGCTACTTTCTTCAGCTACCTTCTGTAGGAGGTCTTGTAGTTTCCTTTCTGTGTCTGCTATCAGCACTGTAACATCTGCGTATCTTAGGTTGTTTAAATTGTGGCCTCCGATTATAAATCCAGGCATAACTTCTAGGGTCCTCGGAATATTCTCGCTGTACAAGTTGAACAGATCCAGTGAAAAGACACCTCCTTGTTTAACACCCCTTTCTATCTTTGTATATCTACTCAATTCATTACCTGTCCGTATGTAAGCGGTTTACTGCCAGTAAAATTCTTGATTACTCTCAAGTCTTTCCTAAATATATCCAGGCTGCTGAGCATCTCCATCAATTCTTTGTGGCGTATTTTGTCAAACACCTTCAGATAATCAATAAAGCACAGGTATGTCCTTCTTCATTTGTATTGCCCTTTCAAAGAGCATCCTAATCATAAATATGGCATTCCTTGTTCCTGTGTCTTTACCGAAACCACACTGTTCTTGTCCTATCTCTGGCCTGATTCTGTTTCTTGCTCTATTCATCAGAATTTGGACGATCAGTTTTGTTATATGGCTCATTAGACTGATGGCTCTGTGGAGTTTGCACTCATTTGCTCCTGGCTTCTAAGTAGTGCTATAAAGATAGACTTGCTGAGGTTCTCTGGTATTATCCCACTATTATAAATTTCATTTATTATTTCAGTAATTTTCTCCATACCAAATTCTTCCAGGGCTATCAACAGCTCTATGACTATGCCGTCTGGTCCAGCTGCTTTGTTTATATTCAGTCTGGTGACTGCAGATTCCACTTCAGAATTTAATATTTCTGATCCATCCTCATCTTTGCGTATAATTGGTTGCTCTCTCTTGTTGTGGAAAAGATCTTTTATATATTCTTCCCATCGTTGGAGTATTTCCTCTTTCTCCAAAATGATTGTTCCATCCTTAGAATTTATACATCCTGTTGAAGAGCAGATTTTTTTTTGTCCTGTCAGTTATTTTATTTCCTTATGCTTTATTATTCCTGCACAATCTCTCTACTTCTACACATTTGTCATTGAGCCATTCCTCTTTAGCTTGTCTACATTTTCTTCTTATTTTCGTTGTGTAGTTCCCTGTACTCCATTCCATGTCTTGATACCATTTTCTGCCTCCTTTGCATCATGTCCAGAATCTCTTCAGTCATCCACTCATTTTTCTTTCTGCACCTAATTTCCTTTGGGGCAACGTTGTTTGATGATGTCACTATTGCTTCCTTTCGTGTCCTTTCCCAATTTGTTCTTCATATTTGGGTTTCACGCTGTTAGTGTATTCTTTCTCTAGGTTGAGGTCATTCATGTGTGCGTTGTATTTCAGTTTTGGTGCTGCACTAGTCGTCTTCAATCTCTGAAGTTTCATTTTTAATTTGCAGATGACTGGAACGTGGTCGCTTCCACAGTCAGCACCTGGATAGGCTTTGCTTTGAACCACAGCATTTCTGAATCTACTTTTTATGGTTATGTAGTCTATCTGGTTTTTTGTGTCACCTACTGGGCTTCTCTTCATGTCCATAGACATCATGGATGTTCTTGAAACCAGGTGTTAGTTATTACCTCGTCATTTGCTATGCACCAATGGACCCATTTCTCTCCTCGTTCGTTGCGGATTCCTAAACCAAAGTTTACAGTTGTCATACCTTCCCTCTCCTTGCCTACTTTGGCATTCAAATCTCCCATGAAGATCCTCATTTCTCAGCTTTTACATTGAGCCTTGGCCTTCTCTAGAGTGGAGTAAAAAGATTCTATTTCTTCCTCGGTGCTTTGTGTTGTTGGTGCATAGATGACTACAATTGCTATGTTGAAGTGCCTTCCTTTCAGTTTCACCAGGAGAACTCTTTCAGAGAACTGGCAGTATCCCAAAACACATTTCTTCATTTCTTTGTCCAGTATTAAGCTGAATCCTTTTTCATTATTTTTGCCTCCAGCATATATTATCCTATGGTTGTCGCTGCTGAAGTCTCCATTATTTGGCCATTTGGTTTCACATATTCCCAGAATACTGGTTTTTAATCTGTTCATTTCCTGCTTGACATTCTCTAGTTGTCCGCAGCGGTTTAGCGTCCTGATGTTCCATGTCCCCAAGGTAATTCTTTCTTTGTTGCACAAAATCACAGGGTAACAGTCCAGAGACACCTGTTGCTCATGTCGTTCCTTCCTGGGTGAGGGACATATTTTGGGAAAACTGTCCCCTTTATGTTGTTGTTGCTAATAGTCACCAGATGACAGTCAGGTGATACCTGTTGCCCATGTCAGTCCTTACCGGGCAAAGAATTGTTCTCTTTGGAACCAACCCCCTTCACGCCGTTAGGTTTAATATGTATTCGTTGTATAGCCATGATTTTATGCAGGATAAATAGTGGAGTGGTATCCTGTTGCCTTCTCCACAGTGATTTATTGAGACATCACCTCTAGTTAGCTGGCTGTTGACTCATCAAGAGATCCTCCGCCCTTTGCAGGTTAATTTTTTTTGTTTTTTTATCCTACCAGGTTGCTAACATTCCATATATAAAAAAGAAAAGAGGGGTGGAAGAAAAAACAAATATTAAATATCTACTTAGTATAAGTTCAAAGAAGCAGTCCTGTAAAAACAAAAAAGTGTCAATTCCCCTCGTCACTCTTAACTAGCAAGAGAAAGCATCCCATATCCAGTTAACAGAAGATATTTTATTTGAAATTTCATCCTTCCTCAAAGAGGGCTTCTGTTTTATTTGGGTAATTCCGGAAAATGCTGATTTTGCGATAGCACATGGACTAAGATGAGGGGACAGAGACAAATTATGCTATTAACTATTTTACAATACAAAAATCAATTTTAAATTAAACATTAATATATTAAAAAACTTCATAAAAAAAAACTTTCTATCATTTTGAAAACAATATTAAAAACAAAGCATGAAAAACAGTGAAACGAAGAATTTTTTTCTTCTCCCTTACCTACAACTCTAACAAAATGACACGACACATCTTAGCAAAACTTAGCATTACATACCCAATAGAACTTAATTTCTTTGAAATTTCCTCCTTCCTCAAAGAGGGCTTCTGTTTCCTTTGGGTAATTCTGGCAAATGCTGATTTTGCGATAGCACATGGACTAAGGGAGAGGGGGACAGAGATGAATTTTGCTATTAACTATATTATGATACAAAAATCAATTTTAAATTAAACATTAATATATTAATAAACTTAATAAAAAAAATTCAATTATTCTGAAAACAATATTAAAAACAAAGCATGAAAACAGTGAAACGAAGAATTTTTTTTCTTTCTTCTCCCTTACCTACTACTCTAACAAAACAACACGATACATTTTAGCAAAACTTAGCATTACATACCCAGTTAACAGAAGATAATTTCTTTGAAATTTCTTCCTTCCTCAAAGAGGTCTTCTGTTACTGGGTCACTTCTTCTATAATCTATAGTCTTATTTTTTATTACATTGTCATGATCAGAAGAATGCATCCTTTCTTCTTTTTAAGGTCTTTTTCCATCACAGTGTCTTATTTGTAAAATCATGTATACTAGAAATAATGCCTTTGAAATATACTGTCAGACATTTTTCTTTTCTGAACTGAATGCTAATTATGTACCCATATATATTACTTTTACAATGTCATGTTATCCCAGCAGCACAATTCCTCTAATTACATCAAAATGAGGTCAACTATGTTTGTTCTCTGGCGATCCATGTTCAAACTCAAATGTCGGCAGCAACACTTTATTCACATATGACACCTCTTTGAGATGACTTCCTCTGGAGTTTATATTTTTTCAGCTTCGATTCAATATTTAAAACTTCTGTTGCTGTTCTTTTTCTCTTACTGTAAAAGCTTGGTACAACAATTTCTGATGGCCTAAGTAAGTCAAATGTTTCATACAATATTTCTATAGGTACCTCTCTTTGAAAACTATCTAAATCAGTGAATCTTTTGTTTTAACTGATTATAGTGTCATTTATGTTCCCACCTTTGTCTCTGTACCATGTGTGCCATTTTGTCGATCTGTTTTTTTGCAACACCATCTTCCCAGAATTCATTCCCATATTGATACATTTGAAGAAACACCTTATCTCCAGGTTTAAAGTATTTACTTAAAATTTTATTTCTTATAGACAAATTCCTAGCACCTGAAGAAAACCAGTTCACACAATGGCTGAAACATCAGACAAATGGCAACTGAGATGAGGACAATAGTCTGAATAATGTAAATATTGTGTGTGTGTGTGTGTGTGTGTGTGTGTGTGTGTATATATATATATATATATATTTATTATAAATTATGTTTTAGAACATGTACATAATTTTTTTTATATATGTACATGTTCTAAAACATAATTTATAATAAATATACACAGCTGTATACATCATATATCAAGCACTGTTTTAAATTAATGTTTTGGACGGGAAAAAAATTTCTTTCTTCGTTCTGTACCCACTCAGATATATATATATATATAAACCTGCGGCCACTATCCACATAAGGGAAGCTAAAATTTGATCTGGCAATGTCTTAGACTGCTCGTTATGGTCTAAGACATTGCCAGATACATTACAATACATTTCAGAGCAGATATGGTTGTTGCGATGAATCGAAAATTGAGTTATATAGGCTTGATTAAAACCTTGTTTGGACTGGAGGTCATTCGTGGTCGAGCGGCCTATATATATATATATATATATATATATATTCATTCATTCTTTACAACTGTTTGCATCATATATGCCTTTATTAGGAATACATTGATGTGCTGTAGTGGTTAGCAAACTTGTTTCACTAGAACAATTATGACTGAGTAGTGAATTCAGTCCTCACTGGGTGCACAATATTTTTAGCTTTGTACGACATCTAAGCCTTCATTACGTTGACAAAAATTCTCAGTGATGTTTTTTGCATAATGCTAGGCAAATTTTAATAGTGTCTTTGTAAACATAGAATGGGACCTTCACCTAGCTTCTCACTAACTCACCACACATTGCATCAATTCTCATTCATGTCAGTGTCTACTGAAAACCCCAGTTAAAGCAAAACCGTAAACTGAAAGAAAGATGAATGGATATCAGTCAAATTTTGATTTCCTGGTATCGATATCAAATAAGTTTTTTTCATCATAAACTGAATTTTGAAGGCTAAATAAGTCCTCTGAGTAAATGGTATCATGGCTGAGACTAAGAACTACAATTATACCTACTTAGAACCAAACCCGAAGCAAAAACTAAAATAAAAGGGCTGAAAAAAAATACAGACATACAGGCACATAAAAACACACACACACAAGCATCTTGCCTTATATATATATATACTATTGATTTTCTGCACTATTGTAAGAACTGCAACCTTGAAACTTCTGAATATCATTTCATATGTCTTTGTCTATGAGTGTATCAAATTTGATTAAAATCGAACCACTCCTTCTATAACCCAATTTTTTCGATTATCAATTATCAATATTTATCGGGGGTACCTCGACACAAAACCTAGCTAAGAACACTTGCATTTTCAAGAAAATCGATTCAGCCATTTCGGAGTCTATAGGTAACAGACACACGCACAGACAAAGTTTATTTTATAAATAAGTTTAGATCTCACTTGCTTGGTCTTGGTTGCTACTTAAGTCTAACAGTGCAGTTTCTCTCTCCTTACCAACTCTTTGAACATCTATATATCCTGAGTTTTGACTAACAATACATTCAGCATGGTAACTACATGAAGAATAGTCCATCCACCTCTAAAGGTACACTAGAACTGGCTACCTTGATACCAACTATGACTGTTGATATAGACTAGCAACATGATACGATCTATGTCTTCATATCCTGTTTCATTATCACTTGGTCTTTAAATACCCCATCCACTCTATTATTCTTCCATTCTTCTTCAGTCAAAGTGGATGCTGCTTAAAGGACTCTTAACACAAAATCCCACCCACATGTTATAAAGAAGAAACTCTTGACATCATGCTAAAATCACACTTTCCACTTCTATATGGGTGTCTTCACTATAGTGTCACATCTTTGAATTTATCTATGAATTTTCTTCAGTCTAATACCCTTGTCATAAGTGGTAAGCTTCTTGAAATTTTGAACAAAGCCTTTCATTCAAATGATTTATTCATTTCACTGTCTTTACTAGTGGATATCAAATATCAGATATTTTAATCAAGTTAAAAATGCTCTTGAGATATTACTTGACTCTTCAACTGAACCAGACGATGGTTTTGAATAAGTTAAAAAATGCTGAATTAACAATTAACAAAGACAAATGGGTGCACAACATTAAAAAAAAATTATCAGTTTTTAGAGATTTCATATCTAACAATGACATATCACCAGACCAACCATTAAATGACAAAATATTAAAAATTGGAGTACCCAAAAACATAAACAAATTGGTATCTTTTTTAGGACTTGTGAATTTTTACAGACAATATGTAGAGCAATACTTCAAATTGGCAGAACCTTTTGTAGTTTTAAGGGAAAAAAAATGTGGAATTTGAAAATTTAAAAGCTGTTCTCACAGAGAAGCCACTTGAGAAAATATTCAACCCTAGAAAGGAAATAGTAGTAACAACTGCTGCATGTAAACACTCTATTTTGGGAATATTAGCTCACAATGGTCATCCTATTATGTATCATTTAAGAAAATTGTCTAGAGCTGAATCAACCTAATCATAACTACAAGGGTCATTCAATAAATAAGGTAAATTTTTCTAATACAGATAAAAGCTTACTTTTTTTTTTTTCAACGTAGTCTCCCAGCAGTGCTAGATAGATAGATAGATAGATAAGAAGGAAGGAAGGGAACAAACTTAGATAGATAGATACGAGGATCATTCAATAAATGACGTGGATTTTTCTTATACAGATAGAAACTTACTTTGTTTTTATTTTTATTTTTCAACATCGTCTCCAACAGTGTCACACACTTTTCCCATCTGTGCACAAGCTTCCGTATTCCCTCAGCATAAAAATATTTGGACTGATGTCTCAGTCAATCGCTCACAGCACTTTTGACTTCGTCATCACTTTCAAACTTCTTTAAACAATTTAGCCCACTTGTAGACATTTTTTTTGCTGAAACATGTGGCACCATACACAGTTGACATTCTTCTATGAATTTCAACTGGATTGCACCCTTCAGCAACCAAAAACTTGATAACTGACCTCTGTTCGATCCTGGAGCATGCTTCTTGGTCAGCCATCTCCAAAACTCTCAAAGTTTTTTTCAAACTGCAAAAAAAATAAAATCCTTTTGAAAAAGAAGTAAAGGAAAAAAAAATTAAAAGAAGTAAGCTTCTATCTGTATCAGAAGTTCTTATACCAAAAAATTCACCTTATTTATTGAATGACCCTCGTATTACATAACATGGACAACAAATAGAGCTTATCAGTTTTTGATTGGAAAGAAATTACTACTAAGAAGTGATAACAGACCTTTAAAATTCATATTTAATCCTAGGAAGGAACTTTCTAAGGTCTGTTAACCACCAGAGACAATATACTCCTACCCCACCCCATTAACATGGATCAGGCTAGTCTCCCTGAAAGCAAAACACTGCACCTCCTTGGCGTAACTCTTTCAGCTGATCACAATTGGAATGACTACATCAAATCCATAGCTAAATCTGCTGCTAGGAAGGTTGGTTCCCTTTGTAGGGCCAGGAAGTTTTTTGTTCCATCTGAATCCATCCTGCACATATACTCCTGCAGCTTCCTCTCTCGCACTTCCCACCTGTGGAACTCACTCCCGTATTCTTGCTTTCCTGACGGCTACAACCTCCAGAAATTTAAATGCAAAGTTAATACTCATCTACTAACCACTGGCCTCTAGCTCTCTCCCCTCCCCTGTATAACCTTCCCTTTCTCTCCACCTATGTATCTGTCATCGCACCTGCTTTCTCAGCTTTCTATTGTTCCTTTCTAACTAGCTTGTACTCCTCACTCTTTTCTAATTAATCTTTTTACATTTATGTAACCCCCTGCACATCAGTGGCGTTTCCGCCTTGCTCGGGGTGAAATGATTAAAAAAAAAATATATAAATCTACCATGTGCCCATGCATTGGATACTGCTGTCACATGTTGTCAGGTGCCCCTGCTAGTCATCTTGGGCTTCTTGACAATATCCAACAAAGAATCTGCAATATAATTGATCTCAACATGATGGCTAAGCTCCAGTCACTTTCTCATTGATGTAATGTGGCTCTGTCTGTTCTACAAATACTTTCATGGTTTCTGCTCTGACGAGCTTAGCTTCCTGGTGCCCCCTCTGCATAAACTTACTCAAGCTACTAGACTAGTGAGTTGGTCTCACCCTTTTACAGTAAAGCCAATAAAATGTAACCACAACTTCTACTCTAGTAGATTCTTTTTTTGCACATCCCACCTATGGAATCCCTTTCCATATACTTGCTTCCCTGACAGCTACAAACTCCAAGAATTTAAATGTTAGGTCAATTGCCATCTCTTATCTTGCATCCTTTCCCTCATGTTCCACTCTACACTCATCAGCTCTCTTCACACCAGTGTTCTCATCCTTCTCTTACCCATTCTCTGACACCCCCTATAACTTGTTCCTCTTTCTTATCACTCTCCTCTTATGTAACCCCTTGCGCACCATTAGCAATAAAACTGCCTTGCTTACAGTGAAATGATTATAAAAAAAAATCATCTAGAATTCTCACATGGGTCTTAATGCTAATTGTGTTTGACTTTGATATTGAGTATGTGAAAGGCAATACTATTTCACATGTAGAGGCTTTATCGAGATTGAGGTTCATTACTTCTGAAAGTGGGAAAGAGGAGAAAAAATTTGAAAGAATTTTTTCTTACACTGGGTCTAAAATGATATTTTGTTGATAGAGAAATTAACTGAGAATATGAAGCAAGATCCCATATTGAACATTATATTGTTCAACATAAAAAATTAGTGGCATAATTTCTCATTGACGGAAGGCGTTTAAACAGGTTAAATACAAATTAACTGCTGAAATGGGTGTGATTTGTAATTGAGATGTGGTCGTCCCACCTGCAATGCCAATAAGCAAAATTATAAAAGCAGACATAATGATGCTCGTTGCAGAATAATGCTTATGTAATGGAGATTAAGGCTAAAGATATGGTGACCAGTCTAGTCTATAGATGTAAAAAAAATATTTATTATAAATTATATTTTATTTATTATATATTATAATTATATTTATTATAAATTATATTTTAGAACATGGACGTAATTTTTTTATATATCCACTACAAATAGTACATTTGTTTCAACATTGAAACTTCAATGTCTCATCAGGCGCTGTGGACAGGAATGGAAAGCCTCTTTTCTTATATTTGGTCAATTGTGTGTGGGAAGTTGGTGGGGTTAGTGATAAGGGAACTATTATCTGAAGCTTCATGGCCTTTAATCTCATCCTTCCATCTCATCCTTTTGTAGTGGATATATAAAAAATTATGTACAAGTTCTAAAATATAATTTATAATAAATATTCACAGCTATATATATTTTAATGCAAGTTAGTGAGATAGAAGATGACGACTGACTTTACATTTAAATTCTTGGAGATTGTAGCTGTTGAGGAAGGAAGTAAATGGAAGGATAGACAAATTTTAGCTCATTGACTATGGCTTATGCCATTAAAAAGAAATTGTGATATAAAAAGAATAGTGATTCAAGAAGCAAGATTCATAATGCAAAGTGGACTGAATGCTATCAGTCAGTAAAGTGCCATATGTGATACACGCTTTGAGTGATCATGTCTCAAAAGAGACATGACTGACTTGGCAGAAGATTATCCTGCAGTAGATTGCCATTGCTTTCTGCAGTATACTGGTTACCAGCCAAGGCTATAGAACCCAATCTGTTCAATTATTTAACCCATAACTGCCGGGAAGAGACAGATTAATACCTTTCCCAAGGGTATTTGTGCATAAGTGAATGCAAGGAATTCAACTGGAATTCGAACTCAGCACCCCGATTTTTTGTTCTGAGTCAATATCTATTGCACCACAATGCACATCCTGAACATTAGAGAAAAAAAATGGGTATGGGATATTAGCACATGCAGACCTAGTTAGATTGCAACATGATAGCGATGAAGAAATTTATATTGAACCTGAAAGTAATGAAAGCAAAAGTGTCATGGCAAGACAAGAGAAACATAATAGTGAAATTGAAAGCATTATAAAACTTTGAAAAAGAACAATTCTTTGAGGAACATTCCTATGAAAAAAGCAAAAGATCACAATCTTCCATATCTGGACAATCTCTTAGGGAAAGGGAGGAAGACAGTGATAAAATGAAAACTAGAAGAAGTACAAGGGAAAAAAAATCTTTGGTGCAGGGAGATCAGGTGACTTATTTACATAAGGGAAGAGACGGATTAATACCTTTCCCAGGGGGATTTGCATTCATTTACATGCAAATACTCTTGGGAAAGGTATTAATCCATCTCTTCCTTCCAGTTATGGGTTAAATAACAGGACAGACTGGGTTCTATAGCCTTGGTTGGCAACCAGTCTACCGCAGAAAACAATGGCAAGCTGGTGCAGGATAATCTTCTGTCCAGTCAGTCATCTCTCTTTTGAGACATGATCGCTCAAAGTGTGTATCACGTATGGCACTTAACTGACTGATTTACATAAGTTGTCACCAAGAGTAAATAGCTAGAGTTATTACCCATGAGGTAGATTAGTGCTTACCACTTCCTGTGACTTAGTAACATCAACAACAGACTCAATATTTGTGACATTGTGTCAAACTATGCTAAACTTCATCAATAGCAACTGTAATATTCATTTAGAATTTCAAGTAAAGATTAAGAAACTTGAAGGCTAACTCCCACACAACCTGAGTCAGAAACTGTAAAGTCACTGGTGATAAAAAATATATTTATTACAAAAATCAAAATCTCATGATTAATGGAATCTGCGGGTGAAAAAATTCTGTTTTTGGTAGAATTCACAGAGAATTCTTTATTACAGAATGTTGGTGCCTAAACAAACTAATACATATTGCACAATACCATCCTGGGTATTGCAATAAACCACATCTGACAGTAAGGTCTCTGATTGGAAGCTCTTGATGAGCGTTGAATCAACTCTTAATTGCTATTGTTACCATCACCCTGACCTGGGATGTTAACATTTGTTAGGATCCCAGCTATGAACAAATAGTATTCCCGGCTAAACAAAAACACAATGAAAGTATAATAATACATTCTTGTAGCAAAAATACCAGCAATACATTTTTTTTATAAAAAAAAAACAAAATTGAGACAATATATGACCTGCAATCCATTTTATCTATGGTTGAAGGCATACGATGGCATTCTAAATATATTTAGTTGAACCCATAAAATTGTGTTCAAATTATTTAAATTTTGGTACCACGTCTGGTCAGGTGCCCCTGCTATTCTCCTTGGGGTTCTTGACAAAATACGACAGAGTTATCTGCAATGTTATCAATACCGACTTGGCAGACGGGCTGTAGTCACTCTTTCACTGGCATGACGTGGCTTCCCTGTGCCTCTACTAAAAATACTTTCACGGCTTCTGCTCTGATGAACTTAGATCACTGGTGCCCCCTAGTTATGAATTTGCATGAGATATTAGATTAGCAACTATGTCCCACCCTTTTACAGTGAAACAGATAAGATGTAACCGCAATTTCTACTCCAACAGCAGCTTCTTTTCTCACACTTCCTGCCTGTGGAATTCCCTTCCATACACTTGCCTCCCTGACAGCTACAATCTCCAGAAGTTTAAATGTATGGTCAATAGACACCTCCTAACACACTAACTCGCATTCATTCTCTCAAACACTCTTCCCATCTACCCAACCCTCATCCTCGGTATCTTAACCCATCTATCACCCTCCTCCTGAAATTTCATATATCTAACCCCTCTTTCTCATCACTTTCTCCTATGTAACCCCCTGCAAAATAGTGGCAGTGGAATGCCTTGCTTGGGGTGAAATGATAAAAAATTATCCCTTAGTGGCTGATGTGCCGCTAAACAAAATCAATCCACCAAATGCTACACAATGCAACAATAAACAATTGGCTAATTTAAATGATGCAATGGAATTTGACCAGTGATATTTTTACTGCTGGAAAATATTTGTCTTGTTGCAAATGTTGAAGGAGTTAGAATTGGAAATTCTTTTATGTTTAAAAAATTCTCCCAATCTCTTACATTGAAATTTTACTTAAAACAATATTTTGGTGTAGTAAGCAGTTTTAACAAACTTAAGAAATCAAAGAATTATCCAGTATCTTCATAAAATAAATACCAGAAGTACTCTCTAATACTGAAATGTACAGTTTAGCTAAAATTGTAAAGTTGTGGTGCAGTGGATATTGACTCGGAACGACAAATTGGGGTGCCGAGTTCAAATTCCAGTTGAATTCATTGCATTCACTGATGCACAAATACCCTCGGGAAAGGTATGAATCCATCTCTTCCCTCCAGTTATGGGTTAAATAACATGACAGATTGGATTCTATAGCTTTGGCTGGCAACCAGCCTACCACAGAAAGCAATGGCAACCTACTGCAGAATAATTTTTTGCCCAGTCAGTCATGTCTCTTTCGAGACATGATCGCCCAAAGCATGTATCACATATGGCACTTAACTGACTGACTGTAATGTTGTTGAAATACTTTGTTTACTGAATAATGATGGTATGAATTCATAGGAATAAAAGACGTCAACTTTTGCAACAACTTAATATGACGGAATATAGATTTAGCAGAAAAGTAATAGAATGCCCAAGAAAAATACTTTGATGACTAAATAATGATGCTATGAATTTAACACTTGCAAAAAGACATAGTTGAGCAGTTAAAGACTTTGAACATAAAATATACCAAAATAAACCAACAAAATAAAATTTTGTAAATTTAGAGATTTCTTTCTCAATAGAAATCAATATTCATTTTATTAGTAAATGTTTAGATGATACAGAAACTGCAAGATTGACCTCTGAACTTGAGATTTTGTGGATTCAATTAATGGATCTAATCATGCAGAAAATTGTAAATGTTGTTGGTGTGGGTGGAGATAGTTTGAACATACTATGGTAGTTTCAGTGTAATTACTTACAAAAAAAGGCTTCAAAGACCAAAAATAAACTTACCAACCTTTTATTCCAAAGAAAACCCATAACTAAAAGGTAAAAACTTTTTAGAAGTGTACCATAATTCCTGATGTGTAGTTAGTACAAAGAAACAGGCTGAACATTTCCTTGCCTGTTCGGGTGTCAAGGTTTAATTATAACCTCAAAGGCTTCATGATGCAATCAAAAAGCAAAGAATAAAATTATATAAAAAACATGAAAGTTACTCATAAATGTTTCATTTCAAATTATGTATGAGGCTAACATGTTCCCTATTTTTTATTTTATTATCTTAATGAACAGAGTTTATAAATTCAAGCGAGTCTGATAATGAACCCATTTTACCTCTAGGATCTGCAGCTTCATCTGCATGATTTAAGCAGAACAAATGCCATTAAGCAAGGTTATAGATATCACCCCACACACATACCCTTATATGTGTGTGAATCAATAAATATACACATGAGTATTTAAGTATATACACATATCATCCCTATTATAATAAAGACCATCGGGTATTTATTTGCATATATATATTTCTTTCTTGTCATTCTGTTATGGTGAAACATACTTATTCTATAGTGAATAGACTCTCCCACCTAATTTAAGTAAAAGTAGTAAGAGGAATGAGGTTCAGTCGATGTTTTGGATGATAGTAGTCGACAGTCAAATACGATATATATGCGTAATATGTATTACGCAGTGTAATCTTGCCAGGTCAGCGACCTGGCAAGATTACACTGCGTAATACATATTATATCAAGTTCCTAATGTTTTGTGCATCGGACCTACTAGGACCAACTTTAGCACAAATACTAGCCTCAGTTTATTAGTGAGACAATTGTGAGGCAGTATCAGCTCAATTCATTTTCTTTACTATCAATTATTAAACTTTACTACCAGTTATGAAAGCTCTTGGCATATGTTTGCTCTTCAACAGTGCTTTGTTTTATTTTTGTAGTAATTATGTCATTGAGTAGTGAAGAATATGTATGTACAGGGCCGTAGCTGGTGCTAAAAAAAACACCAGGCACAGAGAAAATTGCCCGGATTTATTAGTTGACAATGTGATAATGTCATCAGTGTCATCCGTTTCCAGAGACTATGATTTTTGCGGATTTTTTTGGCTATTCCAATGGAAATTCGGCACAGAATGTGAACAAAAGCAGGCAATAAGGTTCAGACTTTCTGAGTATAACTAGTCTTTTCTCCCAAAATTAATAAATAAACAAACAGATTTTTACTGCATTCATTTGAATGTTTTCTTTGTTTTTCTTTCTTTGTGACACGATAACTAGGCATATATGTATTTCATTATAATAGATTAAAATAGAAAATAGATTAGAACAGAAAATAGTTTAAAAACATATTTAACAAAAATGAAAAAGAAGAGGAAAAAAATAAATAAATAAACGCTTTTTCTTTTATGAGGAAAATTGTGGAAGAGACAAGAAGAGTATCCGATTACTGTTTTAAATCCTACCGCTCTTCCGCTAAATATTTGACTCAGTGATTTAATGTGATAAAGAGATAAGTTCAGCAGGTAGGTTTTCGAATGACCTGGTCAAAGGCTGTCCTTTACTGTATCTTGACCACACATTAAGAATTTTCCGGTGGAAGCTTTATTAAGATAAAAAAAAAGAAAAGATAACTGAAATTTCAGACTTACAGTCGCCAATGTTTGTCACCGGTGGTCTAAAGCATTTCCGGATTTCCGGTCAATTTTAAATAAATTCAGGTAATTTTTCCGAGTCAGTCAGAAGTTAAGTGAAGGGGAGTCAGCCGTGTGCGAGCTTGAAGGAAGAATCTCCGTTCGTCTTGTTTCGTTCAGTTCGGATTTGTTGATCTCCATTAATTAGAGTTAGAGCTGTGTGTCACATTCGCCTGCTCCAACCGAAAAGGCTAACTCTAAACGAAATAAAGCATCCTTTCAACTCATCCAAGTTGTGGAAGTTCATTCCTTATAGTTATGCTTGTACCCCCAGCTGTTCGGCCGACATTTTCAACAAACTGCCGGCAACATCACAGCATGGAGAACGGCTGCCGGAGAAATTGTTAGGACGGACCGTTGGGGTGTTACATCTTTCTTTCTTTGTGAATTGTTTAGTTTGATTTCTGACGAAGACATTTTTCCTTGACCGGATTTTCACTATGATTGCACGGATCAGCCCGGAAGTCAGATATGGCCATGTGTATATATATATATATATATATATATATATATATATATATATATTGGAATGAGTAAAATTGAGTCCATGGAAAGAAAAGTAAACAAATATATCCGAAAATGGTTGGGTTTGACTCCAGGTTTGTCTGATATTGCATTGTACTGCAGACAAGCGAAGTTAAAGTTACCACTTAAATCGATTGTGGAGGAGTATAAATCCAGAAAAATTAGACTTCAAATGATGTTGGATGACTCCAAGGATACAGCAATAACAGTATTAAATCCTACATTAAAAACAGGCAGAAAGTGGAAGGTCAGAGAGACAATAACAAGTGCTAAAGACAATCTAGCTTTCAAAGAAGTCATCGGATATACTCAAGCAGGAAAACAAGGGTTAGGACTAAATGAAAGGCAATGGTGGTCAAAAACGTCTGGTAAAGATTGCCGAGACATGGTCATCCAAAAATGTAAAGAACGAAGAAGATAATAAAAGACTCGTAAAAGGAGTTCAACAATCTCAACAAGACCAATGGACAAACTGGGAGGAGGCTCGGCAGAAATCTGTTACTTGGAAGGACATTTGGCAGATGGCCCCACTCAGGTTGAGTTTTTTAATACATTCCACATATGACCTGCTACCATCTAAGAACAATCTTGTTAAGTGGAAGAAAGACAGTGATCCAACTTGTCCCCTGTGCAAGGAAAATTCACAAACATTAGAACATGCTCTTAGTTCCTGTAAAACAGCCCTTGGCAATGTAAGATATACATAGAGGCATAATAGTGTTTTGGATGAGTTGGTCAGAATTATAAAGAAATATATAAAGGCTGAGTCATCTAATTCAACCCAGGAATTTGTTGCAGAGGACAAAAGGTATGGTGGTTCTAACCAAACAAGCAAATATCAAGCTATACCCGGAAAAAATCTCCTTAGTTCTGGTGGCATTTGGGAGGTATTTGCAGACCTTCCTGGTTGGCATAATGATTACCCCAAAATAATATCAAGTAAAGGTCTGTGACCAGATATTGTTCTTCTATCAAGGGTGAATTACAAAATTATCCTGGTTGAATTAACAGTATCATATGAAAGCAGGATGAAACAAAGCCACGATTATAAAACTAATAAATATGAAAATCTAAAATCAGAGCTAATAAAGGAGGGGTATAATGTAAGTGTTAGAGCAGTGGAAATTGGAGCAAGGGGTTTCGTTGCAGCCATTCTGTACCAATTTTTGGGTCAAATTGGAATCAAAGGGCGGAATAGGACCAAAAGTATGAAACACCTAATAGAAATCACTGAAAATAGTTCTATGTGGATATGGAAGAAAAGAAATATTCCATGGAGTGTTTCAGCGAACATGATGGCATGACATGACTGATTGTGAGTGTGTAATGAGATTCACGTTGCATTCTCTGAACGCAAGGTTTGCCGTTTCTTGTTTTTGGTAAAGTAATTTCACTGTTACATATTTGAACAAGTATAGCTACACATGTATTTTGTTATAATGGGGCATCACACCAGTGAGAGGGGCCA